>VDFB02282890.1:0-60915 GCA_007258455.2 Sequoia sempervirens | reverse complement strand
CAATGATGCCATAGAATGATCGACACATCTAGTGACCTGGTATCCCCTAATCTTACACACATATTGATAAAATGGAAAACAAGTGGATTTTATCATTTCTTTGGTGACACTATCCTATATTTGCTTAAGGGGAACTTCACCATGTACTTCTTCTTGCATACGAGAAAGAATAGCAGTCACTTTATCTAGGGAATATGCACTAGTCCTCTCAATTTCATCTTTTAGTTTTTCTAGACTATGCAATATTAACATGCATGGCTCACTATATATCCCCGGGTTTGCACCCTGTGCTAATGAATCTCTAAATTTTTTAATCTCATTACTAGTATTTGCAAACAAAGAATCTGGCATAGGTGGAACATGATCTGCATTTTCCATGTTATATATAAGTACACCTAAAAGAGCAATGAGACTTTGGTAAATAATATATCTAGATAAAGGGAGTACAAATCTAGAATAGAACTTGTAATAATTCATAGATACTCATCAATAATATTTTCATACCATTAACAATTTAAAAAGAACTGGAAGACAACTATAATCTATAACATAACATCCTTAAATGGTTGAAATTTTAAATGAAACGATGAAAGAAGGAATAAGAATACAAAGATTAGTATAAAATTATTTGAAAATAATTGGGGATAAAAATATTTAATCTAATAGTTGTTAACATAAATGAACTTCAATTATGTAGCCAAGAACATCAAAAAATTATAGATTGTAAAGAAAAATAATCAGACATTTATCATATTTTTATATGTATAAATTTTAGATACCATCAAACTATTTAAACTTATAGATTGCATAAAGCTATAAATTAAATCGTTAAATCTAATTATTAAGAATCAAATCTAATAAATTTTGACTTCATTGCATACTTGTTATAAATATCTCACTAATCCAACCATACATATTATATCTTTTTAAAAAAATATAATTGTAATGCCCGTAATTTTTCACTATATCTTGACGTGGATCTCCTTCAACTAGATCAATTAAAAATTATCTGTAATGTTGGAGGAAAATGGATTTAATATCATTAGATTTGTCATCAAACTACCTCTCTTGATCAATGATAGATATTATCCACTCTTGAGAATGTAAATATGTTTGAGATAACTAAAAAATAATTTGTATCCCTTATATCCTTTCGTCCAATGTAGCCTATCTCTTAATTGAGATCCTCTACCACAATTAAGTGCAAGTCTTCTAAGTTTTATTTCAACGAAAGCAACCACTCATTGTAGAAAAGTTATTAGTAAGTGCTAAAGCCAAAACAAGTTTTTTCTTTCTATTTGGATCCATATATTTTTTCCATTCTAGATCTCTTTCTAGCCATATTCTTATTGTAAGATCATAGTAAGGTAGTGCAATAGATTTAATCACATCATTCCACAATTGTATCCACTTGCCATTTTGATGAGGTCTAGGAACATCAACAAAAGGGATATTAGGCAAGCAAGGTGATCAATTTGATTGAGGTGGGAAATGTTGAGCTTGAAGGATAGATTATTAGGTATGAGGAATAAGAAGTTTGAAAAGTTTAAATAATTGGGAGGTGATATGTGAGATAGGTTTAATAGAATCTACTTAAATAAGGGTGTTTTGTGGAGAGGGGACAATGGAAAGAGAAATAACTAAGTAAAATCTATCAATACAACTAGGTTTCCCTTAGTTCACCATCTCTTTAGTTGATCCAAGTGAACTAGTGATGAGTATAAGAATATTTTTTGTCTAAAATGGGATCTAAACCCCTCATGATATTTCTAGTTAGGATGTAGGAATTCAATTTTTTTTTTTTGTTGTGTTGCATTCTTAGTTGATGCTCATATTCGACCTTTAGATTGGCCTATTGTAAAAGGACACTCTCCCTATTGATATTCAATATATAAGTGTCATTTTTTTGGCTGGGTTTTTCTCCCTCAAGAGGAGGATTTTCCCAAGGTATCTGCTATGTTATTGTGTCTGATTTGAATTAATTTATGTGCATACAATCTGATCATTAAAACTTACAATTATGACATATTCTTACAAAATTTAAGAACATGACTATAGAATATTTACAGTAAAGTATTGACAAGTCAACATTGTGAAAAATCATAAGAAATATTTTAAGAAATAGCAACTGTGTCAAGGAAAAAGATGTGGACATTTACAAGAACTTTTTTTTAAAGAAAAAGTGGGAGACCACTTATAATTTTATTTATATATAATATTTTACATATAGCTGGTTCAGGTGGACATACTGGCGGGAAAGAACTAACAAGAAAAACCCCAGTTGTAGTCCGAGTAACAAATTTTAAAAAATATCAAAAAGACTAGTGAGGTCCTAGTACAAATGACCAATTGTCTAATTACAACATGTTACAAAAGCACATTGGTTGCATACATCAGTACAAAATCATCAATATCCTCCATGGAAATGGTAGATTTGTATCTGTTTAGAACTTGGTAGAGATGCACGAAGAAGTGTCATGCATTGTGGATAATAACATGCCTTGGAATATGTGAACATTGGTCTCTTCTTATGAAACAAAACCTTCTTTGAACAATTAACATTAGAAATTAATATAGTTTGGCGAGCATATTGTATAATCACACTAGAAACCTGTTGGAGTTAAAATGACACTGAGAGGGGGGGTGAATCAGTGTCTTAACTATTTGACCAATTTTTAAAATATTCAAACACAATGCAAAGATTTGTTCTCAATATCACTCTGATTAAAAAATTCATGAGTTGAATGTAATCATTCATAAACAGAATTGAGAAAAATAATGACTTAACAGTGAACTGAAACAACAACAGCAAAGTAAACTAAAGAGAACACAGAAGAACAAGGATGCACAATATTTTCTGAGTGGAAAACCCTCCTGGGGTATAAAAACCACTCCCTAAATGCCTTCCAAGCTTAATCTTTTAATCAACTGTTCACAATGCCTTATAGGCTGATTTTTGAGCACCCACTCAAGGAGCACCAACCCCTCATTTAGAAATATCTATCTCAAGGAGTACCAACCGCTCAAATTATGTTTTGAACAATAGTAATGATTCAAAGGATTTCTCTATTTTTAGTTAAGCACATATCTCTCCATTTTCTCGTCTATAGAATACCTTAAAGATTCAATAATTGAATCCCTAAAATACTACATAGAAAAGAATTTTACAATCTCTGCATTTTTATTCAATTTTTATTGCAGAGTTTTATCATACAATTTCATACAGCCCAAAAATGATAATCTCAGAATTACAATAACAGCTAAACTGAAAAACTAAGTTTTCTGCTTCTATAAATAAGTGCCAAAAAAGTAATAGTCTTCAGAAGCAACGGCAGAACAACCAACTAAAACAAGAGCCATTTCACCCAGCTTCTGAAACTTGTGAGATCATTTCTCTGCATAGAAACACACAACTGCCCACCACAAAAAATCATAACATCTAATGTATGAAAGACAATATTCAGTCAGGGCATCATTTTTCATATTAGTAACAAAGATGCAGAGAGTAGTTAAAAATAGTGATCATAAAATAGTATAAGCAGCATGAAACGCATAATGAAAGTACCAAATAGATTTGCAACTCCCTTGGTTCCATCAACCACTGTTGTGCATCCAACCAGAGAGGTGCATCAAGCAAACCTTCCATAAGCCTCTGTCAAAACTGTTACAGTCAGCAACAATAGAAACGTAAACATTCATGATTGTGGCCAGGCTAGGGTTCGATACCTAGCCAAAAAGAATATGCTCAAAGAGTTTTCCCTAATCCTTTTTTTTTTATTTCCATCGATGACATGTTATGCCATAGGCAACTCTAACATTGCCAGACAACCTTATGGTTGTCGCTTTCACCAAGATTCACCAGAGTCGGAGAGAAATTCATACCGAATACACAATGTCACACCGACAGTTCACAACATCCTTCTGGTCGATGAGACAAAAAAGTATCTTTCACTGAAATGAAACCATTATTCTATCGCTATAGCTTTTGATGTCAGAGAGACATCATATAGATCAACCTTTATATACCAAAAGATATTAGATACACATTGTCATCGTGACAATTCATGACATGTTCCGAAGGCCTTTGTCATTTTCAAGTTGCCGTGACAATACATAGTCGGGGAGACATTATATAGATTGTCCCTTGTTTTGCTGAAACATCCCGAGCTCACCCTAGATTGCCAAGAGAATTCACTTCTCATACCGACAGAGACCATTTGTATTCCATCGGCGAGACATAACAATGTCGAGGAGACCTCTCACAAAATGCATGAGTCATACCGAAATGTATTTCTTCATCAGTGGTCAACAAGACAATGCACATTCGATATAACATTTCACTGAAATAGTAACATTATTACAATAAGACATTCAGTGCATTGGTTGGTGAGACAAGCAAACTTTGGAGAGACTATATACTGAAATCATTATGTTTGGCCAAAGCAAAGCCTGAGATGATGTTCGATAAGACAAAACCACTTTGCCGAGACCTACTCCGATATAGCCAAGCTCTAGCTGATAGACTTCCATTCAACCTTCGATTGGTGAGACAAAATGATTTCGCTATGACATTACCTCGAGGATGATTTCCTTTGCCGATATGTTCATTCTGAAATGGGTCGGTAAGACATAACATGTTCAATGAAACATTATACCGAAGACCTCTGGCTCATGCCGATAAATATTTTCCTTATGTCGCTAGGACCATGGACAATGTCACGCTGAAAGCTACCAGAATGTTAAATTCAATCGACATGACATAAAAAATGTCTTGCTAATAGGCAACTTAGACATTTCAAAGTCAATCGGTGAGACCCTGACATACTCATGTCGATATGTGTAAGCCAGTGATAGGAAAAAAAAACCATCCTAACAAAGAAACCAACTTACAAGCTTTGTCAGTCACAAATATAGCATTTGAACCAGAATTCTCATCACAATGAAATTAAAGCATAACAAATAACTTTCTGTAATAGCCAAGAGACATCAAAGAAGTGCCATTGTAAAACATAAGGATCAGAGATTTTGTCATCAAGGACAAACCATAAACACAACTGAGATCCAACAAACTCCCCCTTTGTCCTTGATGGCAAAACACAAATGACTCTCCCCCTTTTTGCCTCAATGACAAAGAGTAGAAGAGAAGATCATTCATTGCCATGAAACACAACTGAGAAGCCAATCAAAACATAATGAGAAACAGTAGCAAGAAAAAGAGTAGTAGTGTAGCAACCAAGATTGTAGGAGAGCTGTAAATGAATATAAAATATGTAACTTGCTCCCACTAAGCAGTAGCTTGGAGATTCAGTGAAGTAATGATTGAGAGATAACTCCCAATCAAAGTTTTGGCCTTTCAAATAGATCTTTTGCTAAGGGCTTATTAAAAATGTCAGCCACCTGATCTTGAGATCCAACAAACTGTAAGCAGACTTCATTAGCCAAAACCTTTTCTCATAGAAAATGAAACTTAATAGCAATGTGTTTCGTTCAAGAGTGCATATCAGGATTTTTTGATATATTTATTGCACTAGTGTTATCACAAAGAATGGAAATAGGTTTAGAAACATCAATACCCATATCTAAAAGAGTCTGACTCATCCATAGAACTTGAGTACAGCATGAAGTGGCAGCAATGTATTCTGCTTCAGTAGTAGAGAGAGAAACAAATACTTGTTTCTTGTTGTGCCATGCCACTAAACGATCACCAAGAAAGAATGCAGCACCACTGGTGCTTTTCCTATCATCCAAACAACCAGCCCAGTCAGCATCAGTATAAGCAATCAAAGAGAAATCATTGCTCCTAGGATACCAAAGACCATAATCAAGAGTGCCCTGAATGTATCTAAAGATCCGTTTAACAGCAGTAACATGAGATTCTTTAGGTGATGCCTGAAAACGTGCAACAGTGCAAACCGCCTGCATAATGTTAGGTCTAGAGGCAGTTAAATATAAGAGGCTGATGATCATTGATCTATATTCCGTTTGATTTGAAGTAGGAGAATCATCAATTTTTGTAAGTTTGCATCTAGTAGCCATTAGAGTGCTAACAAGATGAGATCTATCCATTTGAAATTTCTTAAGCATCTTGTTAGCATACTTGGTTTGAGAGAGAAATATTCCATTTTCACATTGAGAGATTTGAAGACCCAGAAAGAAATTTAATTCTCCTAACATTGACATTTAAAACTTAGATTCCATTAACTGTGAGAAATTTTTACTCATAGTGACATTATTGTATCCATAGATGGTATCATCAACGTAAATTTCAACAAATAATTTATTAAAACCTTCAGTTTTAACATAAAGATTACTATCTATACCTCCTCTAACAAAGCCATTAGAAATTAAATGACTATCCAGCCTAGAGTACCAAGCTCTAGGTGCTTGTTTTAGGCCATAGAGAGCCTTTTTGAACCTGTAGGCATGGTTAGGATTATCTTTGCATATAAATCCTTCATGCTGTTCAACATAGACCTATTCATCTAAATAGCCATTCAAAAATGCAGTTTTGACATCCATTTGATAAACAGTAAAGTTTTTGTAAACAGAATAAGCCAAGAATATTCTGATGGATTCTAATCTAGCCACGGGTGCAAAGGTTTCACCAAAATCAATACCTTCTTGTTGAGCATAGCCTTTGCAGACAAATCTTGCTTTGTTGTGAATAACATTACCATTTTCATTCACCTTGTTTCTATATATCCTTTTGCGTCCAATGACATTCTTGTCATCTGGTCTTGGGACTAACTCCCAAGTCTGATTTTTCTCAATCTGATCAATTTCTTCCTACATAGCATTAAGCCAATGTGAGTCTGTGAGAGCTTCATTAAAATTTTTAGGCTCAAACTGAGTAACTAAACAAAAAGCAACTTGTGCCTTTTCATCAGATTCAATAGCTTTTCTTCTAGTTTGAACTCCTGCATATTTATCCCCAATTATTTGATCTTTGTGGTGATAAATAGCTATATTTTTCGAAGGAGCTTTTGATGCAACCTTTTCAGGACTCGCTTTTTCATTTTTAGGGCTTGTTGATTCAGCAACAGACTTTTTTGTTTCAACTCCTTCTAAAATAATTTCAAATTCAAGTTCTTCTTCCTCATTATCCTGCAAAGATTTAGCAATCAAATGTGGTCTTTCATCAAATTTGACATTAACAACTTCAACAATCTTGTTAAGCCTTTTTTTAAGGCATTTATAAGCTTTGCTATGAGTTGAGTATCCCAGAAAGATACCCTCATCACTCTTTGATTGAAAGCTCCCAAGGTTATCATCGTCTTTCTTAATAAAACACTTCCAAAAATCTTAAAGTATTTGACAGAGGCAGTTTTTCCATATCAAAGTTCATAAGGGGTGTGTTTAGATTTCACCCTAAGCTACACTCTATTCAAAATGTATACAACTATATGAACAACTTCTTTCCAGTACATATCAAACAATTTAGCTTCATCTAGCATGGTTCTAGCCATTTCTTTTACAGTTCTATTCTTATGTTCAACTACCCCATTTTGTTGAGGTGTTTTAGTTGCAGTTTATTGTCTTTTAATACCATGCTGTTCACAATAATCAATAAACTCTTGAGAGGTGAACTCACCTCCTTTGTCTGATTGAAGGCATTTAAGTTTCAGATCAAATTCCTTTTCAACCATTTTTCAGAAAATTTTGAACCTTCCAAAGGCTTTTGATTTGTGCTTAAGAAATGTCACCCATATCATTCTATTATAATCATCCACAAACAACATAAAGTACCTTTCATCATTAATAAACCTTGTTTTGGTTGGTCCACATAAATCAGTATGCACAAGCTGTAAAGGTTTTGAAGAAGAATGTTCTTTTGACTTAAAGCTTATTTTAGTTTGTTTACCACTTAAGCATTCTTTGCACACAGAGTTTTTTGGCTTGCTAAGAACTAGTAGACCTCTAAAATTTTGATTTTTACTAATTCTAACCAGATTTTCAAAGTTTATGTGTCCTAATCTTTTATGCAATAACCAATGCTCTTCAACTTGGCCCATTAGACACATACCTTGATTATTGTCATTGCATGATGAGTCAAGAATATTGTATGCATTTCCTTTTGTCCTCTTTCCAGCTACAACAACCTTTCCAAGCTTATTCTTAATCTCACATCCCTATGAATTAAAAAGAACATGATAACCACTATCACAGATTTGACTAACACTTAGAAGATTATGCTTGAGACCTTCCACAAAGTACACATTATAGATAGGAGTGTCTTCATTTAGAAGAAGTGAACCTCTACCTTTAATTTGAATACTAGAGTTATCACCAAACTTAACATATCCACCTACATAATCTTCAAGTTTTATAAACTTGTCTTTGTCGCCAGTCATATGGTTAGAACATCCACTGTCTAGGACCCATAAGTCCCTTTTCTTGGAATGAAAAGTAGTTTGAACCAACATAGTTTGTTCAATGTTGTTAACAGTCTTAGGTTTCCAAACCTTTTTAATTTTCTGTTGTTTGGATTGCAGATCAGTTCTACACTGTTTGACAGAATGTCCTAAAGTATTGCATTTATAACATCTAATCTGTCTAACAAAACCATAGTGTTGTCTAAGACCAAACCTAGGTAATGTAGAATTCATAAGCCTACAAGTGCTCACCTGATGACCAAATTTGTTGTAGAAAAAGCAATAACCATAGAAAAAAGAATTGACATTGTATGAAGATCTATTACCTCTAAAAACCTTAGCATGATCCTTACTAGATTCTGAGTGATTTGAACCTGAATTTTTTACTTCAAAAGAGGGGTTTTGTTTTTCTTTGTCAATTGAACATTCACCCTTTTCAAAACCAACACCAGTTTTATCTTTATACACCTTTTGCTTGTTGAGCATCTCATTCAGTTTTAGAGTGCTTTCATATTTTTCAATTTCCTTCCTAAGAAGGACTACTTCTTGTTCCAATTTTTGAATTTCATGATCTTTGTAGCTTATAGTCTCTCTAAGGTAGACTTTAACTCTTTTAGCTTCTTCAAGCTGAGTTTTCAGAAAGATCAATTCTTGATCTGGTTTATGTTCTTGAGTAAGAACTTGTTTTTTAAGTTTTCGTACCTCTTGAAGAGCACATTTCAACTCACTTTCAAGATCTATTTCACCTTCTTCAGTGTCAAAGGTGTTAGAATCATTTTGCTGAGTAAATTCAGCCATGAACAAAGTTTCAAGTTCATCAGCTGATGAGTCTTCAGACACAATATCAGATTCATCCTTACTAAATAGACTTTTCTTCTTTTTAAAATTGAAGTTTCGTTTAGGTTTGAAAGCCTTCTTCTTAGGCTGTATTTCAGTTGTCTCATTGTCATAGATTTGATCATCATAGGGACACTTTGCAGCAAAGTGACCTATTTTTCCACAGTTAAAACATTTAAAGGGAAGTTTTCCCTTGTATTTTCCTGATCCCTTTTTATATCTTCTAACCAAAATGGGATTCTTTAGAATCAAACAACTCTGATTCACTGACTTCAACTTTTTCTTTCTTTTCAGTGTTAAAAGTATTTTCTTTTCCTATTGAATTGATTTTGCTAGTTCTCACTTCATAGGCAGTAAGTATTCCTTGCAGGCTATCTAAGGTAAGTTGATGAAAGTGTTTCTTTTCGTCTAGGGCTGAAACCTTAGATTCAAATTTAGGTGGTAAGGTTCTAACAACCTTTGTGACTACATCAAATTCATTAACAGTTTGACCTATACCTTTCATTACATTGACAACTTCATCAACTCTTAGGAATTATTTAGCCACTTTTTCATCATCCTTCATCTTCAACTCTTCAAACTGATGTTTGAGAGTAATGATTTTTGGCAGTTTGACTTTCTCATTACCTTGATATATAGTTTCAAGTTTCTCCCATATTTCATGAGCAGATTTACAATGCATGACTTTAATGAACACGTCTTTAGTTAACCCACACAAGATGGAATGCTTAGCTCTGGAATTTGTTTCATACCTCTTCTTTTCAGTAGGATCAGTGGGAATAGAGGCCGGTACATTGTAAGCAATTATAACCATGCTCCAAACATCGACATCAAAAGAAATAAGAAAAGCTTCCATTCTGATTTTCCAAAACACATAATCTGTTCCATCAAATAACGGAGCTCTGGTTACAGAGGCACCATCTTGAGAATGTTCCATTAAAAACAAACTCCAAGACCAGGATCAATCCAAGGTAATTAAACCAATCAGAGGACCCAAAGTTCTAATACCAATTGTTGGAGTTAAAATGACACTGAGAGGGGAGGGGTGAATCAGTGTCTTAACTATTTGACCAATTTTTAAAATATTCAAACACACTGCAAAGATTTGATCTCAATATCACTCTGATTAAAACATTCATGAGTTGAATGTAATCATTCATAAAAAAATTAAGAAAAATAATGACTTAACAGTGAACTGAAACAACAACAGCAAAGTAAACCAAAGAGAACATAGAAGAACAAAGAGGCACAATATTTTTCTGAGTGGAAAACCCTCCTAGGGTATAAAAACCACTCCCTAAATGCCTTCTAGGCTTAATCTTTTAATCAACTATTCACAATGCCTTATAGGATAATTTTTGAGCACCCACTCAAGGAGCACCAACCCCTCATTTAGAGATATCTATCTCAAGGAGTACCAGCCCCTCAAATTATGTTTTAAACAATAGTAATGATTTAGAGGATTTCTATGTTTTCAGTTAACCACATATCTCTCTATTTTCTCATCTACAAAATACCTTAAACATTGAATAATTGAATCCCTAAAATACTACATAGAAAATAAATTTACAATCTCTACATTTTTATTCATATTTTTATTGCAGAGTTTTATCATACAATTTCATATAGCCCAAAAATGATAATATCAAAATTACAATAACAACTGAACTAAAAAACTAGGTTATCTGCTTCTATAAATAACTGCTCGAAAAGTAACAGTCTTCAGAAGCAATGACAAAACAACCAACTAAAACAAGAGCCGTTTCACCCAGCTTCTGAAACTTGTGAGATCATTTCTCTGCATAGAAACGCACAACTACCCACCACAAAAAATAATAACATCTAATGTATGAAAGACAATATTCAGTCAGGGCATCATTTGTCATATTAGTAACAGAGATGTAGAGAGTAGTTAAAAATAGTGATCATAAACTAGTATAAGCAGCATAAAATGAATAATGAAAGTACCAAATAGATCTGCAACTCCCTTGGTTCCATGAACCACTGTCGAGCATCCAACCAGAGACATGCATCAAACAAACCTTCCATAAGCCTCAGTAGAAACCGTTACAGTTAGCAACAATAGAAATGTAAACATTCATGATGGTGGCGAGGCTAGGGTTGGATACCCAGCCAAAAAGAATACGCTCAAAGAGTTTTCCCTAATCCTTTTTTTTTTATTTCCATTGATGACATGTTATGCCGTAGGTAACTCTAACATTACCAGACAACCTTATGGTTGTCGCTTTCACCAAGATTCACCAGAGTCGAAGAGAAGTCATACCGAATAGACAATTTCACATCAAGAGCTCATAGCATCCTTTTGGTCGATGAGACAAAAAAGGATCTTTCACCGAAATGAAACCATTATTCTATCGCTATAGCTTTTGATGTCAGAGAGACATCATATAGATCAACTTTGATATACTGAAAGATATTAGATATGCATTGTCGCCATGACAATTCATGACCTATTCTAAAGGCCTTTGTCATTTTCAAGTCACAGTGATAATAAAAAGTCAGGGAGACGTTATATAGACTGTCCTTTATTTTCCCAAAAAATCCTGAGCTCACCCTAGATCGCCAAGAGAATTCACTTCTCATACCGACAGAGACCATTTTTATTCCATCGGCAAGACATATCAATGTCGGGGAGACCTCTCATAGAATGCATGAGTCATACCGAAATGTATTTCTTCATCAGCGATCGGCAAGACAATGCACATTCGATATAACATTTCACCTAAGCAGTAACATTATGCCGATAAGACATTTAGTGCATCGGTTGGTGAGACAAGCAAACTTCAGAGAGACTATATACCGAAAT
The DNA here is from genome assembly GCA_007258455.2 of Sequoia sempervirens. Lineage (NCBI taxonomy): Eukaryota > Viridiplantae > Streptophyta > Pinopsida > Cupressales > Cupressaceae > Sequoia > Sequoia sempervirens. The sequence continues at coordinate 48,879 of VDFB02282890.1, read as the reverse complement.
CATTATGTTTGGCACAAGCAAAACTTGAGATGATGTTCAGTAAGATAGAACCACTTCACCGAGACCTATTTCGATAAAGCCAAGCTCTAGCCGATAGACTTCCATTCAACCTCCAATTAGTGAGACAAAATGATTTCGCTATGACATTACCCTGAGGATGATTTCCTTTGCCGATATGTTCATTCTAAAATGGGTCAGTAAGACATAACATGTTTGATGAAACATTATACCAAAGACCTATGGCTCATGCCAATAAATATTTTCCTTATGTCGCCAAGACCACGGACAATGTCATGCCGAAAGCTCCCAGAATGTTAAATTCAATCGACATGACATTAGAAATGTCTTGCTGATAGGCAACTTAGACATTTCAAAGTGGATCAGTGAGACCCTACCATACTCATGCCGATATGTGTAAGCTAGTGATATGCAAAAAGAACCATCCTGACAAAGAAACCAACTTACAAGCTTTGTCAATCACAGAGATAGCATTTGAACCAGAATTCTCATCATAATGAAATTAAAGCATAACAAATAACTTTCTGTAATAGCCAAGAGACATCTAAGAAGTGCCATTGTAAAACATAAGGATCAGAGATTTTGTCATCAAGGACAAACCATAAACACAACTGAGATCGAACAAAACCAACAATGGAAGATTGAGAGTTTCAACTAAGAATTCCACCAAGTATAGATAACATTCATACTAGAAGCCAACAAAAAAAGACCAAATTTCATAAATAAAGCTCATGTGTTATATATCATGCATTTAAGGGGTCCACAAGTACCATGATCCTTTTGAAATCCTTCTCCATCTAAATGCATCCATTCCAAGACCATTGGGAGGTGGACATACAATATGAACCAAGTATTAAATTCTAATATTAATTATTGAAATAAGGTGAAAGTCCTTATTTTCCCTTAAATGACATTTAAATTGGATATTTTAATGTTCAATATAATGAAATGTTTAAAAAATAAAAGTGACAATAATATTGAAAATAAAAATGTTGAACATGAAAGTGAAAATATTGTAAAATTTGATGGAACACCTATTGATAAGAGTAGCATCATAGAAGAAGAAGAAGTCTAAGAAGAAGAAGAAATACGTCAACAATTTCTTGAATAATGTGGATATGTACCCTATGACATTGAAATTGCACTCAATAATCAACTTGTTGATAACAATGATTAAATTGATAGCTCACATGAACCAATGAAACTCAATCTATCTCCAAATTACATAAGAAGAGAGAACCTTTGTGAAGAAGAAAAAGAAATTCAAAATCCATCTTTTTGTAATGATTTTGTTAAAATTTAAAAACATTCAAGAACCCCAAAATGGTTTGAAATTGATGAGCATAATAGAAATTCTTGAAGGCAAGAGGTCATCACAAACCATTCAGTTGTGGGCTTCAAAAAATTTCAATGAATGGTTTTCCAATAAGACATTAACTAAAAAATGGAAAATTTTTATATACAATTACTAAAGATGTACAAACTGAGACCCTTACTAAATAAATTTCAAAGATTCATGTAAGCAAAAAGTTTGATCAAAATAATATTGTTGTTAAAGTTTTTTTTTAACGCATTCAATTCTATTGTAAATAATAGTAAGGCAAAAGATAAAAGAGTTGCTCACAGAGTAATAACATCATTAGTAAGAAATTAAAAAATTAAAAAGGCTCAATTATTAAGGTAAACTTGTCTTGAATTAATCCTACATCGTAAAACATTATCAAAAGTACTATCAATAAGATCATGATTAGAAAGTCCTATTGAAAATCATACTTGGGCTTTTAGCAGTAGGCTTCCATGAGTCAATAAGAAGCTAATTAATAGCACAAAGGATGAAATTCAACAATTTTGGCACTCTAACTCTAAATTTACATGAGGTTGGAAACAACATTTTTTATACTCTACCTAGGCCATGATTTTGTTATGAGTACGAAGAGTTTATGATAGAAATACATCCATTATTGTTGAGTTAAAAGTAAGTTAAATATTATTTTTCTTAAAAATTCACTTTTATATAAATGTAGGTGTTTTGGAGAACAAAGCTATAGTATGAATAAGTGATTGACATCGATGGCTATAAATTTCAAGGTGGGGACATTCAATATAATTCATAAGGTGTTTTAATATTAAATGCTTTCATTGTTTAGTTAGTTTTAATCAATGTTGTATGATTTATTAAACATTTTTTTAATATTTAAATGTAGGTGTTTTGGGGAGTAGCAGTGATAGATCTAGCTCATTGAGAAATGATATAGGTAGAGAGGAGGAGTGACCTTGACAAGGATTGAGACATGGATCACCTCAGGGTGGTAGATATGAGTGGAACATATCCATAGAGAAGGATAGGCTAAGAGGATAGATATAGGAGACAAATACCTTAGGGGCACCTTTTTAGTTGTCTTTATGCTCTGCAAAGTGGATTTACTCATGAGTGATTTGATGTATTTGAAGACACATTTGTATGAGAACATAGATAATATGATATGGGAACTATTAGTTGTGTTGACACATCATGATGGGTGTGATATTTTATGTGTATGTTGATGATGTGCATGATATATAGTTATATTTCTTGTATTTGGATGCTCATAGGTATGGATGTTCATGAATCTTATGTGTATGTCTAATGATGGCATGTGGAAGGATAAATATGGTAGCCTATTGAAAAATTTACCATTATCTTGACAACTAATTATGGCTATATGATTATCTTATTGTAATGAACCTAAGTTAATTTGATAGACATTAGTGAAGTTGAATTAGGAAGCATGGATTGTGCTTTATTATACACATTTTACGTTTAAAAATATGGGTCTAATTTTTGCGATATTGAAATTCAGTTATATTTATTCAATAGTATATCCAAGGTATAGGGATATATTAGTGGTAGGAGTAGTGTAGGATAAAAAGGAGAATGTATAAAGAGGGGAAGGTCTAGAAAGGTAATGACATGGTAATGGAAGGACAAGTTACACTATAAGGTTAGATTTTCATAGGATAAGGAGGAATGGTATGAAGAACATATCTGTATAGGATAGTGCTAGTAGTAAAATGGTGTGAACATATATAAAAGGATGGGAGATAAGAAAAATACTAGTGGAGAGAAAGGCGGTAGGACATGGGTGGTGGATACCATGGAAGTGGTAACTATAGTATGATAGGAGGAATCATTATAAGAGGATGAAGGGAAGATGGATGCATAGAGGGTACAACATTATTAAAATCCATTAGAGTGGTAATATTATGAATAGTATTAATTCCCTAAGGATAGCCACCTAATACATTATATAAATTACTAGCCAATGAGTGAGGATATTTAGGGTGGAGAGGTGCATCAATACGTAATTATCAATTTAGGAAAATATCTTGTTTAGCAACATATGTATCTAAATCATAGTCTTGATCATTATTTTTCATCTTCTTTAATGTGGCTCTTTATATGGTTGTCATTAGCTATTATATCAAAAAATGATTCAATCGTCATTTTATTTGCTAGCCATATTAGAGTTAAGATGAAAACTCCATAAAACAAGATTTTAAAGGATATTAATTTAACTAGATAAAAGATAAAGGAAAACACTCTCAAACATGCAATATACCCCAATTGCTTGGACAATGCATATTTCCTAATAATGTGTGCAACTAAAAACTAATAACATATAATGAATGGATGTAGGTGATAATAACTAAATAATCCTAATTGAACTAGGGTTGTCCCTTTTATATAAAATTAAGAGTAAAAAAAAATTATTTCAAAATTTGAATTAGAATAAATGATCATAAAGAGAGGTAAATTCAACTTGCTAATTTTAATTTTAATTTTAATTTAAGGGGTAATTTATTATACATTTCATTCAAACAATCTAGTTTCTTTCTTCTAAATTTATTCTTCGATTCATACATTTAGTTCACCAACCATTTTTGGAGTAATGTCATAAGACTTAAAGGAAAAATATGAAGAATTTTATCTAACTTTCCATTGTATGCACCCTAGAAACTTTATATCATGAACTATTTGATATAATTTCTCAAATAAATTTGTTAATGAACTGTTTGATATAATGCCTCAAATAAATTTCCAATAGTGTTTTTGATGGAGTATGATAGAAATAGTGTTTTTGATATAATGCCTCAAATAAATTTGTTAATGAACTGTTCGATATAGGGTGCATACAATGGAAACACTATTTCTATCATACTCTATGAAAAATTACCATGAACTGTTTGATATAATGCCTCAAATAAATTTATTAATGAACTGTTTGATATAATGCCTCAACTAAATTGGAGGTGCCTTGGTAAAAACCTATGCAAAATGTGGAAGAAAAATACTGTATGTTGAAAATGCTTTAAAAAATTTGAAATAAATGTAGTTTGAATTCAACAAATTTGAAAAAAATTGCATTTAGGGTTTCAAAATTTAACAAAAAAATGCATTTTGAACTCTACAAAATTTGAATTTCACATACCTAGTGCTCAATATGCAAGTCGAATTAATGAACTTTGGAGAGACAAAGTTGATTTTTCGTTCACTGAAGAGATGAAGTCAGTTTTCTTGCCATTTGTGGATCATGGTCTTGGTTCATCGCAAGCACAAGCATAGGGAAAACAACATTTGGTAAAAATAAAGTGAAAATGATAGTAAAAAATGACAATGTTTTTGTTTTTTTTTCTTCTTTAACGGGGTTCGATTGAACCCATGTTTGACCAAACCCATTTAAATAAGATTATTTTTATTTAGGGTTTGTGGGTTTGGTTGAACCTATGATGAGGTTCGGTTGAACCATTGAGTTCGACTGAACCCAATGAGTTTGGGGAAAAAAGAAAAAAATGAAATTTCCTTCCTCATATAATTTGTAAACCACTATTGTGGTTTGACTCACATTTATTTTTCTAGACAAGTTGTTCCATTTATTTTCCCTTGATCTGCACTGGTTAGCAATATGGCCAAATCTATTGCATGTATAACATCTGACATCTCTATTGAAAATGTTGTTCATCATACTTTTGCATTCATTTGACTTATTACCATACTTATTGCAATTGAAACACTGACTGAAAAATGATGGACCACTTGAATTCATTCTACATCTACATTGAGCCGCCACATGACCAAATATATTGCAAACAAAATAGTAATCATTGAACCTTTGAGCATTAGGTTGTCTTACCAGATACCTTCCAACTTTGTTCATCTGATTTCCTTTCCTAAATCTCCTTTGTCTAGATCCATAACTTTCTCCTTTCTCATAATCAAGACCTCACTTGTCACTTCCAATCCTCTGAATTTTAATTAGCTCATTAAGCTTGGCTGAGTGAATCTTGAAATTCTCCTTGAACTCATTTGTAGTAGCAAGTTCATCTCTAAGATCAACAATCTGATTTTCAAGTTCTTCTTCATTATTTCTGGATTGTTCCAATTCAAGCTCCAACTGATTGAATCCATTAGTAATTTAGCTACATTCTTCATATTTCTCTTTCAAGGACCGAGCAAGATTTTCTTCATTCTTCTTTTTTTCTTCAATCTCCACGGTCATCCTCATCATAATATATTCCAACTTATGTTTTAGAACATTATTTCTAGTAAGCTTTTCACATTCTTTTCTCTTTTCATTTAAGGCTTGACTCAGGTGTTCATCTTTGATGCTCTTACTTTCTTTCTCTTTAAGTTGATCACATAGTTCCTTTATCTTTTCCCTTGATTAATTGATTTTATCTATCAATGATTGAATGAATTTCTCAACATTTTTGAGACTTGCCTACAATTCCCGGACTTCATATTTGGACTAATCAAGATCATCTAGGGCCACCAAATTTTTTTGTCGAAGACTACTTGAATCCATTGAATCACTTTCCTGGATCTACCCCAAGCTTATAAACTTCTTCTAAGGAACTAGGCTTTGATACCAATTGTTACAATCAGGGAACACTGAGAGGGGAGGTGAATTAGTGTTATGCAATTTTTAACTTTATTAATCTGATCTTTAAAACATGTATAACATTCGACAAAAAGAAAGATGCATGAACATAAAAAAGCAACTATAGCACCATAACACAAGGATTTTTTACATGGAAACCCTATTAGGGGAAAAACCATGTGGATGTCAATCCACAATATGATTTGAATATACTCAAAGGCGTTTAGAAAAGGAATGCACATGCATTCAAGCACACTGCCTAGAGCTCACTGCTCAAATACAAAAGGAAGACTCACTATCTTACAAAACAGATTTGGATTACATCTAGAAGATTTGAATTGAGAAAGTAGCATCTGCTAATACACCTAATTACAGTTCCGGTTAAGCACATTAATCACTTTATTGACCTTTTTTTTATTCTACTCTTCTACTCTGTTTGCTTTAACTCGCATCACAAATCCTTTTATGCACAAGTGAAACTGTGCATAATCACTCTACAATCCTTCTGATTTTCACACACATCAACACACTTCGTACATACATCAAAATGATATAATCGATCACTTATATATATCTTCAACTAAAGATTCAATCGCTACATGTTGGCTTCAACAAAATAGAAAATATTCACAAACTATCAACTCAATCCATAAATAATTTTCAATGTGTACCAACCAAAGTCGGCCACAACATAGTGAGGACCCAAGTCAATATTCTCAAACACAAAAACACTTAAACAATTACTCCTCGAATATCTGCAACAAGCTACATTCACGAAGTCGTCCTTCTTGCACTGTTAAACAAAAAATCAATCAACTGGATCTTCTAACTTGCACACAAATCGATACAAGGCTCTAAGATTCAAGAATAACAAAGATCATATATGAAATTTGATGCTTGTTGGGTGCCATAAAAAATATAATGGATCAAAGTAAACTTCAATGGTGCATTTCATGGAGACCCACAACCCTAGAAAGTGACAGTTCTTCTTTGTGTTGTTTATTTTTTGGGATTAAATTATTGGTTTTATTAATTCATCTTTGTGTTGGATTTCATTTAATAAGATTTGGTGGGCATTATTCTTTACCATTTTTTTTAATTATATTATATTTAATTATGTTGAGTAACTATAGTGACAACAAGGGGTGGAGTGTAATGGCTAGAGTGTAAATTGACAAAAACTAAAACATAGCCGACATATATTTTACAAAACCTAAAATTATGAAATAACTCCTATGTAAATAGGTCGTTGAGTGTTAAGGCTTTTATGAATGGTTTTCTTCTATTCTCCTTCAATGCTATCAAGGAATGCTCTCGGGTTCTCTTGGGAGGTCCCTAGTTCTTAGATAAGGCTTTTCTTTTCTTATAAAGTTGGTTTGTTGGTTTTGATTCTAAGAAGATAAATTTGGCTCCTATTTGTGTTCGTCTCCAAAAATTCCCATTGGAATTGTCAGATGAAGTTATTTTCCATCCATTTCTTCTAATTGAAAATAAGGTTTCATAATTCGATGTATCTCACCATTTACAAATAAGTTGGTTGTAGTTAACACTTGGCTAATGAATTCCTATGTAAACATCCTTCTAATTAATAATTTTGGCATGAGGTTTGGGGTTCCCTCATAAATCATAGGTTTTTATAATAAATTAACTAATTTCTCATGTATCTAATTGCTTCCTTGGTTTTCTATGTCCTTAGCAACATTATTAAAAAAATAATGGGTACAAGAATAGGGAAAAACTTATTATACAATAATTTATTAAAAAATCATAAAAAATAGATAAAATCTTCAATTTCCAATGTGTAATGTATTTTTGTTGATAGTGTGACCAATTCTAAACCAATGTATTTTATAAGCAGGGAAATGTTTTTTATTATGGAACAAACAAGTTTTGAAGGGATCCCGAAAGCCTTAACAGTAAGATATCAAAAGACAAAACATTAATAGAGCCCAAAGAAAAAACAAAACACTGGCCACTAAGAAAATAGTGAACACCAAGGCAACACAACAAAAAACTAACAAAAAACCATAAGACAACGAGCCACTAGGCCAGATTCTTGAGGATCTCCACCACCTCCTGCTCTAATCTGTTCATATTAAGTGTAGGCTTCTTGATCTCCTAGATATTCACTAAAGCCACCTCATCACCCTTTCATGGTTTTCACACAAGTTTACCACAAACCTAGACACGAACAACAACACACTCATCTATTCACCTCATATGGTTTTCTGGATTACCACTAACCTTTTCAAGATCCATGAACTATATTACACTAGTGCTTGTGTTCATTACAATATTTTACACTAGGAGGTTACAAGAGGAAATAAAACATATGAGTAGAAATAGTCATTGTTCTTTATCGTGCCACTCTAGCTCCAACATCATAGGAAGTTGTCACTTCCATTGGAAATGGAATATTTGTGTTAATTTCTCCCCCATGATGTGAAGTTTTTAATTATTAAAAACATAGAAAACAGAAGCGCACACCACACTAGAAAACAAAATGCCACCAAATTTGATAATCAGCCCCATTTTTGGTGGTTCATGAGAGCACATTGAGTATCCTCCTTCCTCATTTTCCTCCTACTTACAAGCTTGAATTTATGTAAAACACATATTCTTCATCTCTAGGACAAGATAGATCTTCATCATTGACATAGTTTTCCTGATCTGTCTCTTCGACCAAGGAAGCATGTTGATCCAACTTGTCATCTAATAGATTGTGTTTCCTCTTCTTACAATTCAAAATGACATGTCCTATTTCATTACAATAGAATCATTTTACCTTTTCTTTTCAAGGGAAGTTTCTTAAATTGTACTTTCCCCTTTTTTCCTTGTTATGTACATATAACACTTCTTAAGATTCTGACTATTTAAATTATGCTCAACTAGAGTAGATATTACTCCTTCAAAACTAATATTAACCTTGATTGATGTGGACACCATACTAGACATATTCTTAGGAAACTATTCAAAATTATTGCTTTGGCACCATCATCCTTTACTTTCTCATTAATGCCATCTAGCTGATTTAGGAGGGAGTGAAACTTACTTTTATGATATGCCATTTTTTTAGATTTATCCATCTTCAATCCATACTATCTTTGCTTCAATTTTTTCTTGGTACTTTATAGTTTAGATCTAGAGAGCTTATTTAATGACTCCCAAATCTCTTTTGCAGACTTTTTGAAATCCACATGATGTGAGTAATACATTGACAAGCCGAGGCCAATAGTTCCCAAAGTTTTTTGATTTTTAATATTCCTCTTAGCAAGTTCATTTCCATGATTTGGTGTGATTAAGTTTGGTTTGACAACATCCCAACAATATTTTTCTATCAAGTGTAATTACATCTGTATCTACCATGTATGAAAATCTCTACAATCAAATTTCTCTATGAAACTTAATTTATCCATGACTATCCCTTAATCAAAAAATCAGAGGTGTTGGGGTCCATCAATAATGCACCTTAATTATAACACTTTTTACAAAGACACACTTACTACTACTTATGACCTCATCTCAGATATTGAAAAATTTAGACCAACTTAATAATAATAGAACAATTAGATTTCAATGTAAAAAACCTTCATTTTGATGAATTTAATGTAATTTTACTATCTATATAAGTTTGAATAGAGATACTCACATGTAAAAATTGATCGCTTATTCACAGTTGATCAAATACATGTAGATATGATAGAGTGAACTCAAAATGATCATCTGACAACTATTGAAATGACTCTTTTTATTTTGTTCATTTCTTTTTCATTTCAAAATATGTTTCTAAATAATTTCTTGGTTTTCTTCTCCTATCATTCAACTTTCTGACATAATTGGAATTGTCAAATTTTGTTGAAAAATGAAAAAGATATTCAAATTTTCATGAGGTTATTCCAACATTTTTTTGTTTCACCAAAGATGGTTGCACCTAAACAAAATCATCCTACAAACTTGTGCGATTATTTTCAAGAATTCCTTTGACATTGACAACTCCTTGTGATTCCTTCTATCAAACAATGTTTGCAACTTCTCCTCTATGATCTGTGATCACCACATGCCTCCATAAGTCACTTTTCTCCTTGATATGAATCCTAGGAAACTTTTTATACCTAGGAAAGAATGTTGCCACAATGGTTGTGTTAAAAATATAATAAAACTTCTTTTGAATGGCACCAAAGATCTCTCATGGTGCAAGATTTGACACCATATAAGGAATTTGAGGAGTCAGAAATCAAGCATAAAAGATTTACACATAAAAATAATAGTGTTTGTTAATGTTCCATGCCAAACCATTTTTGATAAATACATTTTTATAGGAGGGAGTCTTCCTAAGGTTTCATCTGTATAGTTCTACCCTAATCTAGAATTACAGAGTTGTTAAAGCAACTCATACCCAACTCAACAATATGAGCACTAAAAATAGTTTTCCCAACATGGAATATTAGCTTTAAATCTCCATATATCCTAAGATATTTGATTCCATCTCTATAAGAAATATTCAACCCTAGCAAGAGGGCTTGATACTTAGATATATTGTTAGTACATTACAAAGTTAGTTCTAAATGAAAACTTAACTTTTCCTCATATGAAAATATTAGAATAATACATGGACCAATACCTTCTTTTGAGCAAGCCACATCAAAAAATATGGCCCAAAGACCATCACTAAGTTCCTTATCAACATTGGATGGAGTAAGAGCATACAATTTGACTTTAGATTGATCACAATAGCTTATTAGATGATCAATACTTGCAACAAATATGTTTACCTTATAGGTAACTTGTAGCAAGCCTTAATAATATCAAGGACCCTCTATTCTTTGTGTAACTTGGCATTTTCAATGGTAAATATATTTTTGCATAAGAAATATCGTTTGTTTGCTCTCATCAATGAAAGCTATCCATTTCTTGGATTACAAATGTACCCCACTTAGGGAGGGAAGTCTACTATTATAATTATTAATATCCATTAGAAATGATTTTTTAGGGTAAGCAACTAATTGGACCTTTACATTACTCATAGCCGAATGACATTTACCTCATGTGAGTCCATAGCAAAACATTTGTCATAATATTTTGACACTTGCAAGCCATGTTCATTCATCAACTACATAGGCATGACATTACTAAATGCATTTGAGTACAACATACAATTATGGAGAAACCATCCATTTACTATCAAAGTGGTATAAAAAGGATCCACACTTTGTTGATTGTTCACAATAGATGCTCCAAGATATATATCAACAATGTGCTACTTCTTTTTGTTCTCCTCTTTATTTTGCATACTAATTGGTTTCTCAAGTGTAACAATAGAGAGGAATGACAAATCCCTTGACCTATGCTTGAAAATTCTAAGAGACTTACCTAATGGAAATAAAATCCTTGTTGGGAATAAAGGTGTCTCAACCTTGTCAATTCCTAAGTTTATTTATTATTATTTTACATTTTCACATAGATATTTAACATTTATATTATTAAATTTTTGTGCTTGATCAAAAAGGGGTGTGAGATTTTGAGTTAGCACATTTTTCACATTTTGGATCTCTTGAAAATATCTTATTAATTCTCAAAGGATGTTCATTTAGTGGTTTAATATGGAAGTTATATTTTTAACGATGTTGTGACAAATTCTATGACAATTATAAGGGTAAAAGTAGTGTTTGTGGAAATCATGGTTGCATCTACATCTTAGATAGATATTCAAAAAATTATTGGAACAAATTATGAGTTGTGGAAATTGAAAATAAAGGATTTTCTTGAAGAAAGATATCAATGGTTGACTCTAATAAAATAAATGAAACCCACTACAATCAATCAAGTTGAGCAAGACATGATGGATAAAAGGGCATGAGGTACACTCAAGTTATATTTTATATATTTTTTCCTACTAAATGTCTTTAAGGAATAGATCACATATTCTTTATGGAAATTGTTGGTGAAATTTATCAAGCCAAGAGTCTTAGAAACAAACTTACTTTGAAAAGAAAATTATTATCTCTTAAGATGAAGGTGACTCTATTGTTTTGATTATCTGGGAAAAATAGGTTTTGAAGGGACCTAAAACCCTTTACAACTATAGATACAAAATACTGCTCTAAAGATGTAATAGTAAACTATCAACAACAACCATCAGCAAAAAAAAACAAAATATTAGGAAACAAACAAAAACTCAAGAACAAAGAAACAAAAAAAAAAAACACAAAACTGGACACTACCTCATGTTTCTTAAGGTGTTGGCCACCTCAATTTCTCAGTTCCTATGAAGGCCAATCATGTCCAACAATTCTTTTTTCTTGTCCTCAAATGTCTTCCTCAAGTTACCCATCCCTCTAGCAATAGGGCCTTTAACATCATCCTTTCCAACCTTTTTCCCTTTTCCTTTAGTCACCCGCTTCTTCTCCATCAACTCAAAAAATTATAGCTAGTCTTCTCTTAGCTCACTGATCTTTCGAAACATGACCTCCAAAGAATCTGCACTATTCTTAATAGAAATATGATAGGCATGCAACAATTTCTTAATGTTTGTGCTGGTATTTGGCCTCTAAGTCAGCTAGGCACTATTCACATAAGGACTTGAAATCAGAGAATGAACACTCAAGATCAACAATTTTATCAATCAGAATATCTGAGGCAGAGCCTTTTGGAATATTCTGCACATTCTCTTTCAATGAAGGTGAATCCATTGTTGATCATTTGAAAACAAATAATTTAATTTTGTGTTAACATTAGTTGATGTTAAGATTGATACTTTTTTCTTTTCCTCAGTGATGGGAGAATTTCATTCTTGCTATTAGTGTTAACCTTGGAGATCCATAGTTGGATTCCCTTGTCAAAACTTTGTTACAATCAAAGGAAATGAGGAAGAAAGTTATGGATAGCTCAATGGATAATCTTAATTTTAAGGATAGGTCAAAGTAAAAAGGACCAAAAGGAGATTGGAAAGGTTCTAAGGACAAATCAAAGGGTGTGTCTAAGACTCAACAAAGTTAAGTGTTGGAATTGTGGAAAGAGGGGACATGTTAATAAGGAATGCAAAAACAAAAAGATATAGTCGGTCTCCTCTACAAAAAAAGTCCTTTAATGTAAGTGACGATTTTTCACTTTTTGCATGCATATTGTATCTAACGAACATTGGTTGGTTGACTCATGATGCTCTTATAACATGACTCCTCATAGGGGTTGGTTCTCCAAATACAAGAAAAGTGATGTAGGTAATGTCTACCTTGGGGACAACACTACATATCCAATTATTGGATAAGGAAAGGTACAAATTTGTTTCAATTATGTAAAGATTACAACCCTCTCTGGTGTTTTACACATACCTAGATTGGATAGAATGCTTATTTATGCATCAAATTTGAATGATTCAAGAATGTATGTAATATTGAACAAGAATGGTTACATATTGGTAAGAGGAAGCTTAGTGGTAGTGAGGGGAACATAGATTGGAATTATATTTATTCTTGATGCTACTACTATTTGTAAATTCACCTATGTGATAGAGAAGGCTGAAAATACATGTATGTTATGGCACCATAGTCTAGGTCATATTACTGAAAATGTTTTGAAAACTATTATCAATAAAAAATTGTTGGATGGTTTCTCCTATTCTAATGAGAATTTTTATTTTTGTGAGCATTGTGTATTTGGTAAACAAAATAAAACAACATTTCTTTTAATAAACAATAAAGTGAAGAGTAAATTAGAAATTATTCATATGGATGTGTGTGGTCATGTGGATAATGATTCATTTGGAAAATCTTGTTATTTAATTACATTCATTTGTGAGCATTGCATTTTTGGTAAACAAAATAAAACATCATTTCCTTTAATAAGAAATAAAGTGAAGAATAAATTAGAAATTATTCATATGGATGTGTTTGGTCCTGTGGATAATAATTTATTTAGAAAACCTCATCATTTCATTGCATTCATTGATTATTTTCTATAGATTTACATAGGTTTACTTTATGAGAAATAAATATGAAGTTTTTACCAAGTTTAAAGAATTGAAAGTCTTAGTAGAAAACCAATCAAGACTTAAGATAAAAGTATTGAGATCTAACAATGGAGGGGAATATTACTATAAGAATTTCAAATAGTAAATTATAGAAAGACAAAAGGAAATTACATATACACCACAACATAATGATGTTTCAAAAAGGATGAACCAAACTATTTGAATATGTAGAATAACACAAGGAAGAATCCCTTATTCGATCCATGATAATGGAAACTAGTTGGTCTACCAAATTTTAGTAGCGTATTTGCTTTATTGAGTACTAATGATGAACCTAGATTTTTAAGGAAGTTATTCTTGTAAATTATGATAGTGAGTCTTGGTAACTAGCAATGGAGGAGGAGATAATAGCTTTATAATATTGTGATACCTAATACCTTGTTCATTTTCCCAAAGGAAGGCCATTAGATGTAAGTAGGTCTACAAAAATAAATTTTGAGCAAACAATTCATTGGAAAAGAACAAGGCTAGACCAACAGCCAAGGGCTACTCCCAAAGAGAGGGAGTTGATTTTGTGAACTCTTCTCTCTTATTGCTAAATTATCTTCTATTTGATTTATTTTATCCATATTTGTTGTTTATGTTTTTTAAATTTAGCAAATGGATGTTAGGACTACATTTTTGTATGGCGATCTAGAAGAAGAAATTTATATGCAATAACATAATGGTTTTGAGGTAAAATGGAAAGAATATTTGGTTTGTAGGTTAAAATGGTCTCTTTATGGCTTGAAACAATCACCTTGGATTTGGTATCAAAAGTATGATTTTTTTATGTTGAAGTTGGGTTTTATGAAAAGTGAAGATCACTGTGTTTACATTAGATGTATTGATTATTATTATTTTTTAAATTTTTTTATTGATACTCATTTTTTTTATTGGAGCTATGAACCAGTGAGGTCACAAATAGGGGACCTCAACCCCAACATGAATCATACCCACAAGAATAGTAGCCTAGCAAGGGCACATAGCCTACAAGCACACCAACCCAATGAAGGTCTAGCACAAGCCTAAACATCGCAACACTTCATATTAGAGAGCACACTGGATCAAAAAAGGAACAAAACTACGATCAAAGCAGGCCAATGGGGATTTGAACCTTGGTGGAAATATCAACAATGACACAAGTTAACCAACACACTATGGGATCAACCCTTAGATGTATTGATTATTAGTTATTAATTTATCCCTTATATGTGGATGACATGTTATTTTTAGTAACAAAAAAGGTATGATTATGAGATAAAAGATCAAATTTCAAGTGTCTTTGAGATGAATGATCTAGGGGCAACAAAAAACTTATTGGGAATGGAAATAAAAAGGGATCTAGGTAATATAAAGCTTTGGTTGTCACAAAGTATGTACTTGAACACTATTTTTCATTGATCTAATATGTACGACTATGATCCAGTTAGAATTGCTCTACTAGTTGGAAGCTTACTTCAGAAATGTGTCCTAAATCAAAGGATGATTTAGAGGATATGTCTAATTTTCAATATAGTAATGTTTTAGGAAGTTTAATGTATGCAATGGTGTGCACTAGGCTAGACATAGCCCGAGTAGTGGGAGTATTAAGCAAGTTTTTTTCTAACCAAGTGGTAGAGACCATTGGAATTATGGAAAGAGGGTTTTAAGATATTTGTCTGGTAATTTCTATTTTTGTTTAGTTTATTCTAATACTACTAGTATTGGTAAAAAAATGGATATATAGGGTTTTGTTGATGCAGATTGCAAGTGACTTTGATAGTTGAAGGTCCACTAATGGGTAGTGTTTAATCTATTTGGAGGACTTGTGAGTTGGATGAATAAGAGGCAACCCATGGTTACTTTATCTATAACTAAAGCAGAGTATATGGAACTACCCATATTTCTAAGGAGGTAATATGGTTACATAGATTGTGTGTAGGTATTGGTTTTGATTGTATGACAATTCAAATTTGTTGTGATAGATGGAATGCAGTTTTTTGAGCCAAGAATCCTACATATCATGCTCAAACTAAGTATGTGGATGTTCAGTATCACATTGTTTGAGAAATGGTTGTAAGTAAATAAATTGAGTTGAAAAATATTGACACTCAGCTTAATGTTGCAAATTATCTAACCAAATTTTTGAGCACAAAAAAGTTCACTCGATGCATGGAGGCCATGATCCATGTTTTTTGTGCTTAGTTGATTCCATGATGGTGTGATTCCCGTAGCTCTTTTAAGCTATTCAACAAGTGGGAGAATGTTGGAAATTAAGGTGTCTCAACCTGATCAATTGCTAAGTTTATTTATTTTTTATTATTTTATATTTTCTCATAGATATTTGGCATTTATATTGTTAAATATTTGTGCTCCATCAAAAAGGGGTGTGAGATTTTGAGCTGGAACTTTTGCCACATGATGCCTTGGAAAATAAGTTATTAGTTGTCAAAAGATGTCAATTTAGTAGTGTTTTCAATGAAAGCGGGGCATGGGAAGTAGCATGGAATTAGAACATAAACTTCCAAGTCCTAATAAGGGGCCAAAACTCATGAGAAAACCAAAGGCATTGTGAAAATAGATGAAATCTTCAAAAAAAAAATTGAAGATGAAAAAAGGAACACTTGTACCAAAACATGAAATATTTTACAAGTTTTTTCAACACCCTAATGCTTGCAATTGAATTATTTCATTGTTCCTATTTTTTATGATTGCAATGTATAATATCAAGTAGGAGAATGTTAAGATAGTGTGATATTAAATTAAAATCCTAATGCATAATGATGAATCTCTAAATTTCTTGGAATAAGTACTTTGGATACCCACGAGTAGTTGAAGGATATTTTTTAGTTATTATTCTATGAATTACATAAGATATTATTGTAACAGTAGTGAATAAGTGATCTTATTTAAAATGAATTCAAAGATAGTGAGTTATAGAGTATCTTTCTCAAAATAGGTGATGGAAATGTACTTGTTGCACTCATGGATCTCTTTAAAATGAGAAAGTGGTCTTAGTGATATATTATAAAAAAATGTATTATATGTTGTTGTGTCTCAATTAGTGGATCATGATAATTTTTTACAATGTATTTTGAGATTGTATTTAACTCCATGGTATTGTTTTCTCATAATTGTTTTATCCTTTGAAGTTCTAAATATTGAACATATGGTATTTAGGAGGTATGGTTACTATGTAGGTACTCCTATGTTTTCATAATACTATAAGACTAAAGAATATTATATGATTTGTAGTGATGTACTTATTTCTCTTTGATAATGAAAGGTCAATATGTTTGGTGGTGGATGTTTTTCTCAAAAGGTTTTTCCATGTATATTTAGTATCATATTTATTTGTTGGTTTCTTATTGCTATTATAAATACTAATCCATGTCCTATTTAATATTTATTGGCTAACCACATATACTTATAATCAATTGAATTAGATTTATACACTTTAATTTTATAGTTTTATTATTATTGTTCACTAATTTTCTCCACATCATGAATACTATAATTGAAGACCTTTGGTTTTAGTATGTTATATCGCCAATTTTAATATATATTTTCATAAATCACTCATCATATTTTGTGAAAATTAGAGTGATCTATGATTAGTAGACCAAAAAATTGAGGTCCACATGCACTGCATTTGAGAGATCATTTATGGATAGGCCATCAATATTTTCTATTGCTCAATTATTTAGCATGTCATTAAAATCTTCACCAAGCTCTTCATAGAAAGTAAGATTCTTCATTTATAAAAGAAAATATGCGTGCAAGAGTTAACATTTTGGGTGGTATAAATAGTCTTCTCTCTTATCTCGTATTTATTTGGGGGTTGAGGGGATATTCTCTTTGGAAATATTTCTATGTACATGGGTACTTTGGTTCATCTATTGGGACCTATCTTTTCATCCACCTAAGATACACTGAAGAGGGTGTTAGCATAGGTTATTAGTTTCTTTTAAATATAGGATTTTTATTTTTCCTACACATATATTTTATCTTGTTTACATTATTATAAATGGTATTAATGAGGGTAGATGGAATCTTCTATATGACACGTGTATAATTCCCAGCTATTTTTGGTTTTTGGAGGTTCTTGTTCTCTTAGATTTATAGGCCACCTCTCTTATCTATTTATAAATTTATCTTTTACCAGGTAGGTGGAACCATTTGTTTGGCATATTCTTAGTAGGCATAACTCTAGCCTATTTTTGGTAGTTGGACTTACTCCTACTATTGGCTACTTTTGTGTCACTTTTATCCATATATACTCTACTCATCACTCATGTTTTATGATGAAGATAGAAAATTAGGTATTGAATTTTCTTCTTTATTTGAAATAAGAATCTTGTAAACTTATACATATATTTGTGAAAATACATATGTAAATAATGTATTCAAGGATGTTTGAAATAATATATTAGATTTATTAATGTTTTTAAAAATTGATTATTCCAATCTTTAAAAGTTTAAAAGTATCGTTGGTATTAGGAAGATTAATCACGTGATGACTAAGGGTAACAACAAGCCACTTAATATTCAAGTGAAGGAAAAATCAATTTTGTGTCTCTTGCATTGAGGACAATGTAAATATTGTATAATGTGAAAATATGGTTTATTGATATATTCCATAAAGGAAAATAAAGAAAATTCTTTCAATGCCTCCTTATGAAAATAATGGCATAGGTTTGAATTATCTTTTATATTTAATTGAGAATGAACATGTGCTTAATCTAGTTTTTGCAAGTAAATTACATATTGATTGTGTATTAATTATTTCAGTGGGGAATTTGTGCTAACTTGATATAGCTTTGAATAAACCCAAACTTGTGTATTTATTGGAAGAGGTATTTTTGTTATGATTGTAGATTATAATAATATAGACGGCATGAAATATCATCTCTTGCTCAAGATACATGTAACTAAAATGCAAGTGGATTAAATTTATGATTAGTAGTACAAACAAGAGTATTCCACTAGAATAGTTGTTATTGAAGGAAATAATAATGGGAAAATAAAGATAGAAATAAGTGGTACTATATGCCACACTATAGCCATTTAGTTGTACCAACATGATTAAATTTGAAAAATTTATGGAAATTTGAATATCATCAACAAAAATAGAAGTTAGGCATTGAAGACCATAAAATATTTTAGAGATGATAAACGGTAGAGAGGATGCAAATTATATGTATCAAGAGCTTTAAGTGCATTTATTGTACCAACTTGATCTATCATGTTTGACTTACTTTTCAATATGTGCCAATATCTTGAAATGTGTAACTATACATCATATGTAAATTGGTGCCTTTGAAATGCGCTTATGTTGAATATTCAGTAAGTATCCTAAAATGTGTTTATTTATTTACTAATTGCTCTTCCAATTTGATAAAGATTTTCAATAATAGATTAAATATTATAAATTATTAGTTTTATTTATATCAATTGGTTGATATATAAATTTACATCAATTAATTAGATTTATATCAATCTATATCAATAGATATAAATTTGTATCAATTAATTAGACTTAAAGACATAAATTGAAATAAATTTAAATATTAAAATTTTATCAATAATTTTATATATTTCAATATATAAATTTATATTAATTGATGCAATGAACTAGAAAGCATAGGAAAAGTATAGTTGATACAATGTCTCAACTACCTCCAACTCTTCACACAAAAATTGCACCTCCTTGACACTAATCTTGTCCTTCCCTTTTTTATATTCACTTGTATTTCCCTTGGTTGAATAGTTGGACACTTTTGGTTGCTTTGAAATATTTTCCCTTATCAAATTAGAAATTTAATACAAGTTAAATTGCTAAATTTAATAGTGAATTATAAAACCTACAAAGTTGAAAATGAAAATGTGCTAAATATATATGATAAAAATGTAAACATATAAAGAACATGTGTTTTAAATATTTGATGAGCATGTGCATGAAAGTCCAGTATAGTAAACAAATAAAAATGATAAACATCATGAAAAACTATACTTGTATTTAATATATGTGTTAACACTGGGATTTTCACCTGAAGACAAGTTGAAAAACCCCTGAATCCCATGCAACATTGGACTACTCTCAGGTTGTGGGTATCCTATAATGAGGGTAGACCTCCAAATTATGGGATGGCTCCCTTTGGATATTTCTTGAAAACACTGACTTTTATCAGAGGAAAAGGTAAGAAGGATAATGCAGAAACTAAAAAAAACTAGATTACTAGGTGATTCACGAACTGATAAATGATTTGAATCTACTTCTAAAATCTCACAAGATTACTCAAAAAATAAAGCTATACAATCTCACAACTCTTTTATTCATGCCTACAAAAATAATTCTTATGAAAGGCTTTGACTTTTCTGATGTTAAAAAAAAAAGGAAAACAGTAATGTTTTCACAATTTTTTATCCAAGAGAATGAAAACACTTACACAGACCTGCACTATGACATTTTATTCTTCACATTCAACATTGACGGAATTTGATGAAAATAAAGAATGACACAATATTCTATCATATAACTCATAATCAATACTAAAGAACAAAGAATAATGGAGAAGGAAATAAGCTTTTTATTGAAAATTAGGAGACAATTGCATTTCAAATATGTAGTACTCATATGAAATGAGCTACAAAGCATGTGCCACTTGCTACAACAACCACCAAAACCATAACTAGAGAAAAGAAATGAGGGAGAAAGAAGATTTATAGAAAAGACTCCAAGAATTCAAAATTTTAATCTTGGCTCCAAAACATGATGTGTTGTACATCCTCTCCTTCAAATCAGGCATTTGACTAAAAGCAACTCCTCAAAACATGTATAAAGAGTTGTGAAACTTAGAACAACTTCATGGGTCGTATGCAATTCAAAACCCCTCCAAAATAGGGTTGTAGCTGAATGCAACAAAGTGTTATGTGCCTGAAATCACTCCTTGATTGAGACCCAATCAATCATGACTCTTAATTGAAGTAGAACTCACAATTAAGTGCTACAAAATCCCTGATTTTAAACCTCATATTGGCTCTAATTTTTCAACTACCCATGATCCATGCAAACCTTTAAAGCTTTAAAGCAACTCCTTTTTGACAATCTCCTATCAACATTTAATGGTATCTATACTTTTGTATTTCAAATATCTTTAATTTGAAGTGATTTATATCCATCACTTAAATAAAGATTTACATTTTTGAATCAAAAGAAAATAATAAAGGCCTATTTCATTATTTGTAAATTGTATTTGGAATCTCTATTTCACATTTTTTAATAAATAACTTTTTAAATGTTTTATATTATATCATTTTAATAAAGTTTTACAAAAAAAAAATTAAATGAAAAATAGAGGAATTTGATAAAGTAAAATGCAAAAGACTTAAACGATTAAATCTTAGAAACATTCAAAATTTCAAAAGGCATAGAAATGGGCCAAGCATGAAAAATGTGAATGAAGTTTTAAATAAAAACTAAAGGCACAAAATTCCTTTTGCTCCAACATTCCTTTATAGGGAATTCTAACCTTAAATGAATGAAAAAACATTCATTTCATTCCATTTCTCTTTAATCCTCTTGAGAGGGTGTCACCATAAGAAACCTTAGCCGAGATTTTTATATGGAAATTTCTACCTTCTGTGTCATTTTCTTGCAGAAACTGAAGGTTCCATCCATGGTAAGTCTGATTTTTTTAAGAAATTTGGAAATCTCTTCATTTTAAAAGGATTTTGTAAGCTTTCAACCATAGTCTCTGTACTTCTTGATATTCTTTCCATAATTTTTTCTTCTTTTTTTTTGTGTTTCTACCTTGGCCGCCATGGATTCTCTCTTAATGTAGATATTTTCTTGAATGTAATCTATGTGATCTTTCTTTTCTGTATATAAATTATGAGTTCCTTCTATAATGGAGGCCACAACCATGACTATGAAAGGGTTTCTCTTGAAACACAAACTCCACCATTTTTCAGGGTTTCTACATATTCTTCTCTTTTTTGTGCATTGACTTTCATGGGGTGATCCCATAATAGTGGTTTACAATTTTTGGCCAAACTGGACACTGAAATTATTATTTTTAACTAAATCTTCACATTCGGGCACCTATAGCGGCTAAACTGTGAGGAATTTGAAGATGGTGCAAACTAGAGTCTCATCAAATTTTGTCTGTAGATTCTAAAAATATTTTTTTCAAAATTTTTGGAATCAAATTTCACTTCTTTTTCCATCTTGCACGAAAATTGATTTTTTTCATAAAACAACATTTTTAAAAAGTGACACAATCGTATAACGCATAACTTTTTTTCCATGAAGGCTAAAATTATAATTCTTTCAAATTTAGATTTGTAACCTTATATCTAGTGCTTCCACTTGGTTAGATAGTTTTTATTGAATATTTTTTCCTTAATCAAGTTTCAAAGTCAAACAAATTACAATTCAGACATAGCGACCGTATAACGCGTAACTTTTTTTGTATATGTCAAAATTTTATTTTATTTTTTGTTGGATCAAGGACTTCAATATTTGGTGCACTCATATTTTTCAAATTTTTTTTTGATAATCTTCTATTTTTCCACATGTGAAGAACAAAGAAATTCATTTTCGATGAAAAACCTATGTTTAATAAAAGTTAGAAAACAAATACATAACAAAAAAACATAGTAAAATTATATTCATTGGATAGCTTGTTCTGAGGAATACCATAATCATTTGAAATAAATTTTAAATGAATTCATTTGATCCCCCAAAAGCTAAATCAAAAGTGATTTTTATCAGCATTTTGATAGGTGTAAAGGAGACACATTTATAGGTATGGTTTAAAACTAGCAAGGTTCTATCCAAGGGGTTTTGATCTAAGGTGATTTGATCAAACCCTCTTCAATTGGAATCCTTAAAATGGAACTTTTTAAGGCTTAAATCATTATATTTTCTAAAAATATGTGATTTCAGCTAAAATTCGTCCCTCTTAGGAATTGTAAACCACTATTATGACAACACCCCATGAGTAAGCCACAACCATGATATATTGTTGATTCGGGTATTTGATTTTTAGAATATGACAAAACAAAAATTTCTCCATATTTAAATTCTCATATAATGATCCGCAAAACACAATATAGCATAATATAAGAAAACCAAAATTCAAAGACTATTATGCCTTCATTGTCATTTTCTGAGGGTTTCTAGGAAAACCTAGGCCGCCAATTCTTATTTTTGTATTCAATGACTCTTATACATGGCATACTACATCTTGTGGTATCATTGTGATTTCCCTTCACTTGATTTATTTCGAGGTCTTCGATGTTTAGCACTAATTTTACCTCACTTGAAAATCATTATTAGCTGAAACAAAATCTTTACTTTTAGTCTAAACCATCTTTTGTGCTCCTATGAAAGTTCATGCTCTGTGCAGATTGTAATGATTATTTTCTTACACTTGATATTTAACATTGAGTATTTCCACATTGTAACTATAAAATAATCATGGATACTATGCATTTGATATTACATTATAAAGGCTTTATAAATGATAGAATATTGTTCCTTTGAATCAACAGAAAATGTACTCTAAAAATAAAATTAACTTACAACACTTTTTGTTATTTTGAACTTTGCACTTTCCACATAACACTTTCTTATAGCCTTCATCAAGTTCTCATGAAGAGAAAATAGATTGTATTCTTCTCCTCCTATGTTGCACCAATGATCACTCTTGATTGATTTTTGTTGTGAAAAGAATTATGTATTTCTATATATCTTGCTATAAACTAATCATGGTTGTACTCCATCTTTATGCATCAAGGAAAACTAATTGATATTTCTCTTTTGTAATTACTTGAAGAGATGCTTTGTGAACTTAATATGTATGCATGTTCACTATCATTCTATCATCATGTTGATATAATGGTTTTAAACATTGCATTTCCCTCTTAAATAAGCTCAATTGAGCTAATTATTTGATAAGTCAACATGTCGGGTTCAAGCCTTGTGGGAGCCACATTTTAATCGACATGTTGTAATTTGATGAAATAGTAATAAGAATTTTCTTGTATCTGCACATGAAACAAACAAGTTAGAAAAAATAGTGAATCCAATTATTTCTTCTAATGATTTGAACTAGAAATTTTTTATTAATCTTAGAGATAATGACTTAGTTGAATTAATTTGACAATAAATATAAATCATATATCTGTTGATAAGCATGTAATTGGATCTCATTCCCTGAGCTCTAACAAAATCTCTCAAAAAATTGCAAGTATATATGGAACTCTGGAGCAAGAGGAAACATTGAAGACATTGAAGACCAAGCTAGAGAGTAATGAGTCAACCCTACATCAGCCCTTAAGGAAACGATGGACATGACCTTCCTCTTACATTTCTTTCTTCTTTTAGTTGATCTTCAGATGCATGCTTTAATACTTATTGTTGAATTAAATCAACTTAGTCATACCCACGACTTGTGTGGGGTTACAGAAACATGGCTTTTAATATATTAGTTATTTCAAAGTAGGTAATGGCTTGTAATTCATTTGAACTTGTTCTCAATAACATAATCTAAAATAACTAATATGAATTTGTTTAAAGCATATGTTTTATAATCAAATGAAGCAATAATTTCAGCATACTTTGCTCTAGAATTGTAATTTCTTTTTTATAATCAACAATGACAAACTGATGCAGGAGCATCGACAATTATGGTTACAGGCGCAAGATAGGGAGACTCAATACCAAAGGCCAACGGACCAATGATGAAGCACAAGACAAGGAGACTCAAGCCCAAAGGCCAAAGGACCAAAGATAAATTAATTGTTAAAGGGAGTATGAGAAAATATTTCATATTTTTTAATATTTGATAATATATTAATGTAGATTAATTCTAGAAGTCTACATAGGAGTGAGAAATTAAGAAGAGTGAGTGAATAAAGGGATAGAGATTGTTGACAAGATCATGGAGAATTTAGGGAGAGATCATAGGAGATGTTTAAGGAGATATTGTAGGATATAGTTGAGGGAATAGTTAGAACTAATTTTTTATATTATTATGTTTGTTACGGTCACCTTATATTATATTAAGGGACCATTTGTGCAACAAGGAAGCTATGAGAGATGAATAAATTGTAATATCAATTTGTGTGAATAATCTCTCAAGTTTGAGGTTAATATTTTCAAGGTTT
Source organism: Sequoia sempervirens (assembly GCA_007258455.2). Lineage (NCBI taxonomy): Eukaryota > Viridiplantae > Streptophyta > Pinopsida > Cupressales > Cupressaceae > Sequoia > Sequoia sempervirens. The sequence continues at coordinate 23,781 of VDFB02282890.1, read as the reverse complement.
TTGTTATGATTTTCTAGATAGTTTTGACCACACTCTGCTGCCCATCATTTGGTATCATAACCTAAAGACCCCAGAGACTAGAAGGTTGTAGGAGATTTTGTTGTTAAAGAGTTTGTGAAGATCTATCATTGGAGTGAACCAAAGGAGGTGTTGATATCTATGTTAGCTATAGTAAATAGCAAGAATCACCCAGGTGAAAGGAGATAGCATGTTGATTGTGGAAAGGATATTATTGCAAATTGTGGTGAGAGAATCACATTGTAGAAAATTGGAGGATTACTGTGAAGAAGATTATGTAGAAAAGTTGTGTGAAGAAACCACCAAGTTGGAAGAAAAATTAGAGCCTAGTTTGATGATATTACAGAGCAGGAGATTGTTGACAAAGTTCGTGAGTACCCGCCAAAGACTCGAGATACATAGTAATTTCATTAAAGAAATTGCCAGTTTCAAACCTTGTAAGTCATTGTTGTTTCACGGTCTACAATATAAATGTGCTAATTGTAGGTGTTAAGAAGATGTTGAAGCTAAAAATACTCTGTCAAAAGATAGCTTGAAGTGTTGCTGACTATAAAAGGAGAGATCACATATATAGCCAGTGATTTAGTCGTTGCAATCATAGAAAAGGAAACTGCAGTTGTTCGCCATAGTGTTTGAATTTCTGCAAGATGGTTGAAGAGCCGATTAAAGGAGATTGGAGATCAAAGAGATCAGATTGCAATTTTTTTGAGGAATTCCAAATCATATTAAAGAAGCTGACAAATAAAAGGAATTAAAAATTATTCATGCTAGCTGTTGTAAGGAGGAACTTAGATCTGTGAAGATAGATCACAACACCTAGACTAGCTGCTAGCCACAATAGTCAAAGAGAAAGGTAGTTTCAATATTTTCTATATTTAATAGGTCATGGCATACATATAAAGTGTCGGTTGTAGCAATCTGGTTGTTATTGAAAGACTGGCCTATGATAAAGATTTAAATTGCTTTGTTTGTAATTTCTTGGAAAGAAACAAGTTGCTATTCTCTATGATCACATAAGATTGTTGGTATTTAAAAAAACCTCAAAACATCTAGAAGGAAGCTAGAAATGCTTATATCTGTTGAATCACCAAAATACCATATCCATAGGAAAATCAAGGAGCTTTCTATTTTGAGTTGATTTGTAGTTATTGGAAGCACCATATGCAAAGGAGAGATTGATGTGCAAAGGAGATCAATGTGCGACAAATACTTGTGAAAAGAAAAGAAAAGAAAATCATGGCATTTGATAAACCATCAACACTTGAAGGGGCCAACATGTTAAGGGATTGATTTTAAATTCAAAGAATAAAGTGTAGGAGCAGACCAAAGTTGCCATCCAAGACAATGAATAGTTGTTAACAAAATAGAAGTTGTTAGCTGGTAAGAAGCCGTACAAGTTTAAATGAAGTTGCTAGAATAAACTTCCATTGGTGAGAAGTTAAAAAAAAAAGTTTTTGGAGAAATATAGAAGAAGAAGATCACTATAATTGTATTTGGGCATCAAAGGAGCTTCCACACAAATGAAAAATCGTTGTAAATAGGTAGATTATCTAAGGCCACAACTGTAAAAATCAGTATTAGTAAACTAATCATAAATTTCTCATTTCTAAACAAAATTTAGATATTTAAAATGTTTTGGAAAGCTGGAGATGAGCAGCGAATAACCCAGAAATTGTTCTGGAAAATTCAATTTGATGGGTGAGTAGTTATGCGTAGAATAAGATGGTTTTTTTTCTATTGCAAATATAAATTAAAATTGATGTAGATGAAAGAGTTGTAATTTATATTCACAATGATGGGAAGAAAAACATAATTGGAAGTTTTCTACATATTAAGGGTATTTGTTTTTTGTGGTATAATAAAAAAGTGCTTTGATCAGTCATTTGGAATTTAACGCCTAGCTTGAGTATTGTAGAAGCATTATGAAATCCTTAATGAAAGAATAAGCCCAATTGATGGTAGTTGCATAGTATGTACTCAACCAATATTGCATTGTGTATATTTAACACAAATAAAGGATTTCTATATGTGAGATCTTGGCAAGGTGATATCACAGATAAGTTTTGAATCAACAGTTTGTATTGGAAGTTGTGGTAAATAAGCATATCTTATCATTGACCTAGAGATTTGAACAAATTTTGGGATTGTTGGGATCGGTGGTATATAGTTGCAAAAACAGAGCATTTGTCAAATGGTGATCAGGTCATTTGTTCACTATTGCAAAGATGAGTAAAGTGTAAAGTGGGGTTTACACCAAAGTTGTATATGTCAGCATATGCATTGAAGGTAATGTGTGGATGGAACATGGAACAAGTATACTCCTATAGATAGTGGTTGAATCCCTGAGTTGAGATATGTGAAGAACATAGATCAACAACAGAGGTACAGATCTAGTAGCATGAGAGTTGAGTATGTGGGCATGCAGTCTTAGATTATATATTGAGTAAATTTGCATGAGGAAATAACTAGATATGTGGTTTGTGTTTTAAATTGTAATTGGTGTAAGGGTAAACATAGAGAGTGATTTGAAGATCCTACATAAATGATTTTCAGTGTATAGTTATAGGAACATTTAATTTCCTGTAGCTTATAGTTGAGCAAGGAAATTTTGGGAAAGTAGATGATTTCCAATAGCATTAATAACCTATTGGTACTTATGCTATTTGGGATTGAAAAGAAGGATAGTTGGTCGTTAAATAGTAGATTTGTAACCAAAAAGAGTGGAAAGATTGCAACACTATGTGTTCCAATGAGATAGGACAACATGTGAATTGGTCTTTATGTTTTCAACTAAATTGAGGAGTTGTTGATTACAAGTAGTAGCACTGGAAGAAGATATGGTGGCATTGATTACAGCTAGGAGAGCTGTAATAGAGAAAAAAGAAAGTTCTCAAGAGTTGAGCTAAGTAAGTACGGTAGTCAGGAGAGCAAGGAAGCTCAGAAGGTTCTAGATAGAAGAGAACGAGTGTTACCAAAAGGCCAAGCTCAGAGGAGAGAAGCTTGGTGAGGTAATTGTGGCAAGGTGAAATAGACTTGTTACTATAGAGGCTTGGTTGCAACTCACAAGTGAGAAAGGTGAAGTTCACAAAGGGAAGGAGAAGATGACTATTGATGGTCATTACAAAGTTTCAAATGTAAGCCACAACATAAAAGAGGAGAATGCCAAAGCGAATGACATAGAGATTAGAAGGATGAGTCAAGAGGAATTTGATAGCTCTATATAAATTTGGCTGCAACTCACAACTGAGATGAAGGAACAACTCAGTATAATGATGTTGTTGCTAGAGGAAAGTGCAGAAAACTAGAAATATGGATGGAGAATGAAGAAGTGGGTTATATGGCCTGTTAAGAAATTGTTTGTAAGAAAGCTGAGGAAAAAGCTAAGACACATGTTAAGTTCTTGGTTGAAGGAAGAAGAACTCATGGTAGTTGAGTTTGAGGAAGAAGAATTTCACTTTTGTGAACTAGAGAAGGGACCATTCCTTGGAGAGGATGACGATAACTTTGACGAGAGCCTTTACGAAAATCTCATGGATTTTTTAGAGAACTTAGATTAGCATGAAAATCCGACAACCAAGATATCAAATAAGGCCAGAGAGCCTTATGTTTTAAAAACTAATAATTTTTGTATGCATGTAGGTTTTGTAGGTATTGAAGAAGATGGACAATCATTGAAAACTATCATAACAATAAAAGAAGAATGGAATTAGAATCTTGTTGCCAAAAAGAGAAAGGTGGAATTGTCTTATGAAGGTAATCGTAGTGGAAATCATACACAATGGTCAAATGTAGATATTGGAGAATAGTTGCTAGAACCTATTATTGCAATGAATAGAGACATGTTGTCTTATGAAGACAACCACAATAAGGATTGAGGAGACAAAGAGAAACATTTAGATACAATATTTAGTGAGGAAGACTACATGGAAATTACAGAGGAGGAAAGCAACAAACATCACCAACAAACTATAAAAGATGAAGCATAGGCTGAAAAGGGAATTAATGCACGTGGAGGGAAAGAAGAGACAGGTAAAAGTGTGAATTTAGGGGATGAAAATCAATCTTACATAAAGAATCTATGGGGGAGGCAACAAAGTTCCTTAGAAATCTTTGAAGAAGTGTATGGTGATGAATGGAAGCTGAATAGAGAAATGGCAATGGAGGCCATAAATTTTTTAAATTTTGAAACAAAATTGCAATGGAGCAGTAGCATAAGCATGGAACAGTGAAGGAGTATGCTAAATATTGAGACTGAGAAGTTATGTATGCTAATGAATAAATTGCCTAAGAGAAGGCATACTGAAGAGAAGAAGACAATCAACAACAGAAATCAATTGATCTCAAAAGAATACATTAGCAGGGCAAGTGGAGGATTGCAAAAGTAAAGTATGGAAACCTAGAAGATTGAGGAGAATAGTAGCATATCCATAGCTAAAAGATGTGAAGAGGAAAAATTTAATGAAAGGTTGAATACCAGAATGAAATTTGTTGAACATGTTCGTGATAGTAAGGTAAGTGGACAACGACAAAAGAAAGTTTGGGATCTAGGAGTCCATGAGAAGTTTCTTTTTTGCTCCTTGGGAGTCTGATGCAGGAGCATCGACAATTATGGTGACAAGCGTAAGACGGGGAGACTCAAGCCCAAAGGCCAAGGGACCAAAGATAAAGCTCAAGATGAGGAGACTCAAGCCTAAAGGCCAAAGGACCAAAGATAAAGTAATTGTTAAAGGGAGTATGAGAGAAGATTTCATATTTTATAATGTTTGATAATATATTAATGTAGACTAATTCTAGAAGTCTACATAGGAGTGAGAAATTGAGAAGATTGAGTGAATAAAGGGATAGATATTGTTGAGAATATCATGGAGAATTTAGGGAGAGATCATAGGATATGGATAGGGAGATATTGTAGGAAATAGTTGAGGGAATAGTTAGAACTAATTTTCTATATTATTATGTTTGTTACAGTCACCTTATATTATATTAAGGGACCATTTGTGCAATAGGGAAGATATGAGAGATGAATAAATTGTAATTTCAATTTGTGTGAATAATCTCTCAAGTTTGAGGTTAATATTTTCAAGTTTTTTTTTATGAGTTTCTAGATTGTTTTGACCACACTCTGCTGCCCATCACAAACATTGCATTGAATAATGTTTGTTTACTTCACTTCTATGAATGCTTGTTTTCCAAATGAAACATGTTTGTTGCTTTGTTCAAACTATTCAACAAATCAATTTAAACTGTGCATTTGATATTATATTATAAAGGCTTTGTAAATGATAGAATATTGTTCCTTTGAATCAACAGACAATGTATTCTGAAAATAAAATTAACTTACAACACTGTTTTTTATTTTGAACTTTTCACTTTCCACATAACACTTTCATGTAGCCTTCATTAAGTTCTCATGAAGAGAAAATAGATTGTATGCGTCTCCTCCTATGTTGCACCAATGATCACTCTTGATTTATTTTTATTGTGAAAAGAATTATGTACTTCTACATATCTTGTTGTAAAATAATCATGGTTGTACTCCATCTCTGTGCATCAAGAAAAACTATATGATCTTTAGCTTTTGTAATTCCCTTCAAAGAGATGCTTTGTGAACTTAATATGTATGCATATTAACTATCATTATATCATCCTATTGATAGAATGGTTTTAAACATTACATTTCCTTCTTAAATAAGCTCAATTGAGTTGATTATTTGATAACCCAGCATGTTAGGCTCAACCCTTGTGGGAGCCACATTTTAACCGACATGTTGTAATTTGATGAAATAGTAACAAGACTTTCCTGTATCTACACATGAAACAAACAAGTTAGAAAAAATACTGAATCTGATGATTTCTTCTGATGATTTGATCTGGCAATTTTTTATTAATCTCAAAGATAATGACTTAGTTGATTTAATTTGAGAATAACTATAAATCATATATCTGTTGATAAGCATGTAATTGGAGCTCATGCCCTGAGCTCTAACAAAATATCTCAAACAACTACAGGTATATCTGGAACTTTGGAGAAAGAGGAAACATTGAAGACATTAAAGACCAAGTCGGAGAGTAATAAGTCAACCCTACATTAGCTCTTAAGGAAATGACAAACATGACCTTCCTCTTATGTGTCTTTCTTCTTTTAGTTGATCTTCAAATGCATGATTTAATACTTATTGTTGAATTAAATCAATTTAGTCATACCCACAACTTCTGTGGGGTTACAGAAACATGGCTTTTAATATATCAGTTATTTCAAAGTGTGTAATGGCTTGTAATACACTTGAACAAGTGTTCTCAATTACATAATCTGAAATAACTAGTATGAAATTATTTAAATTATATGTTTTATAATCAAATGAAGTAATAATTTTAGCATACTTTGCTCTAGAATTGTAATTGCTTTATGTTAATCAACAATGACAAACATTGCATTGAATAATGTATGTTTACTTCACTTCTCTTAATGTTTGTTTTCCAAATGAAACATGTTTGTTGCTTTGTTAGAACCCTTCAACAATTCAATTTAAAATGTTTGAATGATTCTGATGAATCAATTCTAGAAAAACTCTTTGATTTTGAAAACAAATATTCATTGGATGTCTGAACATCAAAATTTATAATACCCTAGTAAATAATTTCCCCTTAACTTCACTAATTTATGCAGGAAGCAAAAAATTAGTAACAATATGATAAAAAGTAAATATTTGATAAACAAGGGAAAATGATAAACACAAGTCTATGATAAATGTTGGTATCATCCACCTCTAAAGAGCACCATCTGCAACAAAAAATCCTTCACAATGTATGAGAGAAGCACAACTATTTCGCCAAGAAAGAGTGAATGAATTGAGATACTTAAATTACATATTGTATAGCCTTTAAAGCCATGAAATATATGGCGGGGGAGAAAACTACCCAATACAGGAAAGAAACCACCCAGAGTAATTAATTGCACTAATAAACTAAATGCAATATGCCTTAGTAAACTTAAGCGTGGTAAATATCGTATTTACCCTAACACCCCCATTAAGTGCAACTTAGGGAGATTATTATGCAAAATGAAGATGCAATATGGGTCCCGGCTACACAACCATGTTAGGTACCCATTTACAATTACAAAAAGAAATCTCTCACAACTAGAGAAAAAGGAGAAAAACCCTGTGGGAAAAAACCCCTCTCCAAAAGAGAGAAAATAAAACAAAAATGATGCATGGATTCACAATAAATAAGTAAGTCAAGATAAATATAATGAACAATTATAAGTGCCCCATTGGATGGATTGAGGTTCGCTGTGAAAATCAAATCCATGCCATAAAGTTGGTCCTAAATCTACCAATTCATTACATTATGTGAGCCATATGTAGAACCCTGGAATTATGTACATGTACAACAATATTTTAACTCATTTATGTGCAATTGCAAAAGTAATAAATATACAACAAAAATAAATATAAATTATTAAATACACCTAATTTATACCTGATGTACGATTGATTAGTTTTTTGTTTTTAAGGAAATTTAACTATTTATATTCAATATAGAAATTAAATCGAAATTTGTATAATTAAATTATAAAATAATTTAAATACCCGATCATAAAAGCTCTAGATTAGACAAGCTTGATCAAAAGTAGCAATGACTTGTTGATTTGCAGTATGCTCAATTGAATTGACTGTTGTAAAGCTCGTGTTCAATTCTAGAATATTCACCTTATCAGATAAAAGCCCCCTGGATGATCCTGATATACTTCCTGACTCAACACTGGGGAGATATTCATGACCAGTTGCATGAGCCATTGATTTTTCCACATGAGAATACACACTATCTAGAGGAATGCCATGATATAAGCTGATGAACTGGTATGCATGCAACAAATCATAGTTGAGGAATTTGATTAATGTAAGTTGCTCCTCTCCACTCATCTCTGCCACATCATGTGGTGAAATTATATCTGCACGGATGAATGAACCATATGGACCCAATGCATCATCATATGTAGGGAAGATGTGTTCCCTCCACATATATCTCCTTACCCGATCAGATGAGAAATGATCCACCCTATCTGCACTGGTAGCCAAACTTGGAAAAGTGTCATCCATGGATGTATATGTCTGCATTAAGAGAAATTTAAAGATTTAGTTTAAATAAATATAAAATTACACGTTATAAAAAATATTACAAAATTATATTTGTAAGTATATATATACACAATTTAAATTGAATCCATATATACACATATATAAGTACAAATCTACATTTTACAAAATTATACATGCATAAATATAAAATTAAATATCTTATCTATATTTAAATTGATATAAATATATACTAACTTTATATAAAATTAAAATATAATCTAGATATTAATAGATATAAACATTAATTGGTATAAATCAATTGAAAGCTATCTATTGTTATATTAATAAATATATCAATTTGTATAATTGTTGATTTAATATCAATATATTTATATCAATCATTAATATAAATTTCTACATATAAAATTCAATTATAACAATTATTAATATAAATTCATATATCAAATTAGTTTATTTCAATTTCAATATAAATAAATCAATATTAATCGACATAAACTGATTTAATGTATCCACTTTTACATATATGATCAATTTACATCTATTAATATAAAGATATCATTTGATTTATTTATATCAATCAATATAAAGAAATTCAATATATATCAGTTGACATTAAATCAATTAATAAATATCCATTTCTAATATCTATATATATATATATATATATATATATATATATATATATATATATATATATATATATATATATATATATAAGGCCTCCCCCTTTATATTAGGGTTACAACCCCTTTTAATTTGAACCTATGTTACTCGGCTATGTGGATTAATAGTGCATCAAATGGGATGATGCAAGATCCAGTTGTGTTTGAGTGCTACTATACTTGTAGTCACTTGATTCTAATAGTAGATTAGATAAATTCTCATGTGAATACTATGACTGTGTCACTAAGGCCCACTTGTAGTGGCTTATCCTTTTGAGAATTTGGCTCATGTAGGTCTTGAATGTCTCCCATAGTATGCATTGGAGGCTCCTCATATCATGTATTATGACTATAGTCACTAGTGGAGCCTAAGAGGTTTTAGTAAGAAGTGATCATAGGTAAGCCACAAATTATATTCCTATAATACTTCTTAACATAGTAAGATTAAGATATCTAGTAAATAAAGAAAGATGAAGAGTTTTAGAGTCATTATGTAAGGCCCAACGTTAGGGTGTCAGATAGAACTATGAAGCCTTAAATTTAATTGCATTAATAATGTTATATTAAACTTTTTCAGTTTGAAATTTGTATGAAAAATGTGTTGTTTAAGAATTTTATTTTATTTCATGTTGTTTCTTTTTTGATACATCATAAGGCTTATGTTTACGTGAATATTGTATTGTATGGTCTCTATTTTTCTTTTTTTTAGCCTAGTTGAATGTCAATAGTGTGGTTTATGCTTATAATAAGCATTGATAAATATAAATTGTTCAATATCCCATAACATGGTGGTGCAGGAGCACCCAGGAGCTTCAGGGAACACTCCAAGAGTCAGGAGGGAGCAGGGGTCAGGAGGACCTTCCAAGCATGTCAGAGCATTAATTATAATGTGTTGAAGCCTATAATGGCATTTGAATTGAATGAGTGTGCTAAAAGTGTTAAAGGTTTCAAGATTCCTGATAAGGAATCCAGTCAAAATGCAATGTAAGGGGAAAAGTATGTTTTAAGGGATTTGATTAAATGTTCTTAGGCTTTAGATAGGTTAAATAAGCTTGGATATTAAATATCCAATGGTCTTTAGTTGATGCAAATTAATATATTTTAAGATTGTTATTTCAAAATTTCAAATTTTGTTTGGGCGGGAAAGTGAGTTTAGGGGCTTAATTGGCTTTAGTGAGTTGTGAACCGACTTTTGCTGGTTGGAATAGTTTTGTAGTTGGCCTATAACCCCAGGGAATTCCATTGTACGGGATTTGATGAAGGATTGAAGGACATTGTATGGACTGTTTCCAAGAAAGGGCAGAAAATCACTGTTTTTTGCATTTTTCTCTTGTGTTTTTGCAATCTATTGAGTTCTTTTTGAAGTTTCATTAATGTGAAGGCCAAAGCATTATAAATTCCATGTTTTCAAATTGTTGAATGCTATGAAAGTTCTTAAAAATCAATTTTAGCACGTGTTCTTGCTGACTGTCTACAGGAAAAGGCTGAAATAGACTGTTTTGAGGGTCTTCCAATGAAAGAATGATCCATTTCAAGGGATGTATGACTGGAATCCTGTGAAATGGATCTAATATAACTTGTGCAAACTGAAACTAACAACTAAATATGCAGGAAAGGTGGAAAATTGACTGTGCACAGTGAGTTGGCAAAGGAAGAGGGAAGAAAGTTGACCCTAGGGTATAGCAGTGAGCAAACTGCCTTAACAAGAGACACATTTTTGAATTGCAATAGTTGAAATTGATGAATGAATGGTGGAAAGTCAAAAACCAAGTCTTGGAAGTGATAGGAAAACCTAAAAACCAAAAGCCCTAGTTTTAAGCCAAATTAGTGAGGGTTTTGTAGTTGGGCATGTTGTGAGCATCCTAGAAGTTTAAAAGTGTGAAAATCTTTGATTTGGGAATGTTTTAGAAGACTGTTGAAATTTTCAAGACCAGGAGACAAATTTGAAGAGGGTTGCTTTGTTAAATAGGGCTAATTAGGCCTAATTTAAGGAAACAGCAGGGCTAGAAGTAAGAAAGTCTGAAACAAGTGGTGCAAGTGGGTTGATATGTTATTAACCATCATGAAACACACCTGATACAATCATTAAGTTGGAGGTTAGAGTGCAAATTTTGAGGGAAAAGACAATAGTCCATCGCCAAAGGCCTAATAGGGCTAATAGGACTGGTTGAGCAGCAAAAAGGGAGTTTTGTACAAAATGGAGGGTTAGGGCTTGAAACCCATTTGAATCAAGTTCATTTAAGGTCTGGTGAATTCATCTCAGTGATTGAAAGTCACAAGGGGAGGCAGAACATCCTTAGTTGCAAGGTGAAGACCCTATTTCCAAGTTGGAGACTAGTTGATAAATTGAAGAGCAAAGCTTGTTAATCTTTAATTCTTTGTGGAATTTTTGAGATCCCTGACCCTCTGCATCAGAGTGGTATCAGAGCAGTGAGTAGGTCCTTGAGGGACTGGAGAAACAGCAATGGCACCAAAAAATCAATTGGCAAGAGAGTTGGAAGAGTTGAAGGAGATCTTGGAGAGGGAGAGAAGAGAAAGAAGGGAACAAGAAGCAGCAAGAGCAAGAGAGGAAAGGCTATGGAGAAGAGAAAGAGACACTATGCAAGCAAGGATCAATAACCTTGAGAGGAGTAGGAGGAGAGAAGACCAAGAAGACCAAGAAAACAATGAAGAGGATGAAGAGCATGTGAGGGCAAACCAGGAACAGCAAGCTGATGATACAGAGGACCTTGAAGAAAGGAGGTTAGTGAGGTTATTGAAGGCAGTACAGGGTCATGGAGGGAAGAGTCACATTGACTTACCTATCTATCAAGGGAAGATGGATAGTGAAGAGGTATTGGGATGGCTTGATGCCATGGAAAACTACTTTGAATTTGAGGAGATGGATGAAGAGAGGAAAGTCAAGTTTGCTAAAACCAAGTTGAGAGGCACAGCATTGACATGGTGGACAAGTTTCCAGAATGATAGGATGGCTAGAGGATTGGCAAAGGTCTCTACATGGGCAAGAATGAAGAGTTTGGTCAAGGAGCAGTTTTTACCATCTGATTATACCATTCATGTGAAAAGAATGAGGCAGAATTTAAAGCAAAAGGACTTGGATGTGATGTCCTATACTGAACAATTTCACAAGCTTAGTATTAGAGGAGGTTATGAGGAAGAGGATGAGAAAATAGCCAGGTACATCAATGGCTTGAGGTACAATCTGCAAGATGAGATTGGTTTACAATTGCCAAGGACATTAGGAGAATGTTTTCAGTTGGCCATTAGAGCAGAAGAAAAGGTGAAAAGGAAGCAAGAAAGATCAAGCAATGGTGGAAGAGGAGGTAGTTCAAATAGGGGCAGAGGTAATAGAGAGCAAGGACAAGGCAGTAATGATAAAAGCAGCAATGACAAGGGTAAGGAGATATTTTCTGATCAAAGAGGTGGATACACTCCAAGAGGAGGAGGCAGATTTGGACAAGGTAGAGGACCATTCACAGGTAGATGTTTTAATTGCAATGAACCAGGGCATCCTTCCTTCAAATGTCCTAAGTGGGAACAAGCTGATAAAGGCAGGGAAAGGAGAGCTACCTTGGTGCAAGAAGAAGAAGATAAGAAGGAGGAACCAAGAACACTCATGGCAGACCCTGTGACTGATGGTGAGTTTCTCATGATCAAGCAAGGAGAAAGACTTCATCAAGAACCAAAGGTAACCATTTTCAAAACAAATTGTCTCAGTCATGGTAAGATATGCAGGTTGCTTATAGATTCAGGGTCACATAGCAATTTAGTTTCAGTTGATATGGTAACCAAGCTAGGGATTGAAACTTTTGATCACCCTACTCCCTACAAGGCCACTTGGGTAACTCAAGGATAGCATGTAGAGATTGGTAAGAGAGATTTTGTTGATTTCTCAATTGGTTCATATCATGATAGGGTGCTTTGTGATGTTATTCCTATGACTTGTGGTCATATCATCTTGGGAAGGCCATGGCAGTATATGAGAAGAACTTTGCATGATGGGTTTCTTAACACCTATTTGGTTCACAAGGGAGATGTTAAATATCAGTTGGTTCCTTTACCTTTGGAGCAGAATAATGATAGTTTTGTAATCTGTTTTGAGAAGAGTTTGCAGGTGAATAAGCAGGGTGAAACAGGGGAAGGCATTGGCAAACTGAAAAGTGGTGAGTTGCAGCAGGGTTATGTGGTGGATAGTCCATCAAATCAGTCCTTGTGGGATCTGAATACTATCAAGATTGGTAGCATTGAATGCCCTATCAATGAGGGTAATAGTGTTGTATTTCTTCCACAAAGGAGGCATTGGAATGAGGGCAGCAATAGGACACAAGAATTCACTGTTTTCAAGCAGCAAAGAGGACATACTAATCTTTGTTTTGATTCTGTCAAGGATGCAGAATGGAAGAAGAGAAAAACAGTAACTTTAGGGGACTACCTGCCTTCTCATTGGAAGATGAAAGCACATATGAGCAAGAGGTTTCTTAGTGGCAACACATGGGACACTTCTTGGGACAAGAGTTCTTCCTTTCCTATGGAGAATGGTGCAGGAGCACCCAGGAGCTTCAGGGAACACTCCAAGAGTCAGGAGGGAGCAGGGGTCAGGAGGACCTTCCAAGCATGTCAGAGCATTAATTATAATGTGTTGAAGCCTATAATGGCATTTGAATTGAATGAGTGTGCTAAAAGTGTTAAAGGTTTCAAGATTCCTGATAAGGAATCCAGTCAAAATGCAATGTAAGGGGCAAAGTATGTTTTAAGGGATTTGATTAAATGTTCTTAGGCTTTAGATAGGTTAAATAAGCTTGGATATTAAATATCCAATGGTCTTTAGTTGATGCAAATTAATATATTTTAAGATTGTTATTTCAAAATTTCAAATTTTGTTTGGGCGGGAAAGTGAGTTTAGGGGCTTAATTGGCTTTAATGAGTTGTGAACCGACTTTTGTTGGTTGGAACAGTTTTTTAGTTGGCCTATAACCCCATGGAATTCCATTGTACAGGATTTGATGAAGGATTGAAGGACATTGTACGGACTGTTTCCAAGAAAGGGCAGAAAATCACTGTTTTTTGCATTTTTCTCTTGTGTTTTTGCAATCTATTGAGTTCTTTTTGAAGTTTCATTAATGTGAAGGCCAAAGCATTATAAATTTCATGTTTTCAAATTGTTGAATGCTCTGAAAGTTCTTAAAAATCAATTTTAGCACGTGTTCTTGCTGACTGTCTACAGGAAAAGGCTGAAATAGACTGTTTTGAGGGTCTTCCAATGAAAGAATGATCCATTTCAAGGGATGTATGACTGGAATCCTGTGAAATGGATCTAATATAACTTGTACAAACTGAAACTAACAACTAAATATGCAGGAAAGGTGGAAAATTGACTGTGCACAGTGAGTTGGCAAAGGAAGAGGGAAGAAAGTTGACCCTAGGGTATAGCAGTGAGCAAACTGCCTTAACAAGAGACACATTTTTGAATTGCAATAGTTGAACATTGATGAATGAATGGTGGAAAGTCAAAAACAAGTCTTGGAAGTGATAGGAAACCCTAAAAACCAAAAGCCCTAGTTTTAAGCCAAATTAGTGAGGGTTTTGTAGTTGGGCATGTTGTGAGCATCCTAGAAGTTTAAAAGTGTGAGAATCTTTGATTTGGGAATGTTTTAGAAGACTGTTGAAAGTTTCAAGACCAGGAGACAAATTTGAAGAGGGGTTGCTTTGTTAAATAGGGCTAATTAGGCCTAAATTTAAGGAAACAGCAGGGCTAGAAGTAAGAAAGTCTGAAACAAGTGGTGCAAGTGGGTTGATATGTTATTAACCATCATGAAACACACCTGATACAATCATTAAGTTGGAGGTTAGAGTGCAAAGTTTGAGGGAAAAGACAATAATCCATCGCCAAAGGCCTAATAGGGCTAATAGGACTGGTTGAGCAGCAAAAAGGGAGTTTTGTACAAAATGGAGGGTTAGGGCTTGAAACCCATTTGAATCAAGTTCATTTAAGGTCTGGTGAATTCATCTCAGTGATTGAAAGTCACAAGGGGAGGCAGAACATCCTTAGTTGCAAGGTGAAGACCCTATTTCCAAGTTGGAGACTAGTTGATAAATTGAAGAGCAAAGCTTGTTAATCTTTAATTCTTTGTGGAATTTTTGAGATCCCTGACCCTCTGCATCACATGGACCATGTTGAACCTTATCAATCATTTCTTCGTAGGGAGATTAGTATGTCCTAAAATAATGTATTCAAATAAGTGCTCATTGAACTTTGAAAAGAGTATATGCAGAAATTAATTTATGTTTACGCTCTTTGAGAACCCTAAATATTATATTAGACCACATAAGTGGGAATCCATTTAGCAAGAGATAGGTGTTTATTGAATAGGCATACTTACACTCAAGTATAAAGGAGGTGTTCTTGAAATATTCAATTACAAAGTCAGGACTGAAAGATAAACTTACTTGAGTGCTATTTTGTGAAGGGGTCTGCTTTTAAATCTTAAGAATTATTGAAGCATTGACAAGACATTGAGTGGAAAACAGGATTGGGTTGCATCCTAATGCCTGGCAACAAATAACTCTACACATAGGCATGGCTGTAAGGTAACCATTCACTAGATACATTAAATAAGGGTGGTGGTGTAGGTTTCTCCATTAATGCATTTCACGGAAGAACTATCAATCCCTGTCACAGATTTGATAGAAATGGTTAAACAATCTACACACCTTGTCATTTCTTCTGACATTTTCTTAAGGAGGTTGGCTAGAATCTGCCAGTGATAGCCACTTGTTTTAAATGCAGTAGTTTTATTGAAGTTGGGGAATGATGGCTTATACATGAAGTTTGAAACTTGCATTGAAGAGGGCAGGTGCGATGTTATGATGGGGAGTTTTACAATCAATTAAAAGTAGGTTGACAAATTTTTAGGGAGGAGAGTTGAGTGAAATGTATCATTTCAAGGAGGGAACCTGTTATCTGAATGCAAGATTTCAGAATTCTTGCAGGAGTATTATAACTGAGATGGTCTTAGTGACTAGGTAAAGGGGATCATGGTAAGGGTATTTAAGTTTATCAAATGCTCTCTGAGTAGGAGGAACTAATGAGTTTTATGGGACAACGAGAATGAAGATAATGCTGAAACGCATAGAGAATAGACTAGACTCAAAGGTCTATTCTTAATGGAGGGTTGCTAATGGAATATCTGGAACTGTTATAAAAAGGCTGTTTCGATGAAGCTATTGTGGGAACTTATCTCATCTATTTGATCTCTCATTCCCTTGCCAAGTGTAGCGCTGTCAAGTAGGATCTCATGACCATCCTATATTAAAATAAATGCATATTATGTTCATTTGTGACATTGGACTGTACGTTTAGATCCATACTAATGTGTTAGCTTCAATGATTCTATTTATTTAATCGTTACTTTGAATCTGTTTGTAAGTAGATCATATTACGCTGAGCCTTATGCCACCCCAAAGCAATTTTTTGTTTGTGTAAGTGAAAGCATTACTCCTGCTGTTTTAATCTTGGTGGTGTTCATTAAGGGATACCCAGAAAATGATTCTATTCCTTTTTGTGATTTCAAATATTTGTATTTGTTTTGTATTTTTGATTTATAGCTGTAAAATACACAAGCAAAAAGAAGACGACTAGATTAAGAATTCAAACGCTAAACTGGAAAGGGATCTAACCATAAACAAATTATCCTTTTTAGATTAATACTGAAACAAAACAAAACAAAAAAATGTGTTATTGAAGATCAATTCAAGGTCCTATATTAGAAAACGTTGCATACTTAATCACAACACAGTGATAAACCCTTACTGTTAAAAGGTCTATCAACACCGAGATAAATCACAAAATAGTAGCAGTAGATGGATATTGTTTATACAGAAAAAAAAGAAGAAGAAGCAATCAAATCCTATACACAGATCCAGAAATGTCTTACAAAAATGGCAATAAGCTCTCCCTTAGACCAGCGTTGGGTTATAATCAGTCCTTAAGGCCGGTGATAGGGAAATGTGTTGTTGGTGGTGCGTGAAATTTCAATTCAGATCCAGCAAACAATAATATTAACCCCACAATATCCTATAAAATAAGATCTGTAAACCCCAGGAGGCAATATGAAAACCAGTGATAAATTTTATTCCTTTTGATGGTGTCTCAAAGGAAGGGAAATGTGTTTCTTTTATGCTCGAACATCACTTATAGTCTAATTATTTCCTTACTATAGGCGATATTCTGAATCAAATCTTTCTATATTTCTCATTAATTGTAGTGGCAGAGAATTCTCAATCCAAACCACGCCTACTTATGCACATTTTCCTCCTGATTCCTACAAATCTTTGTTTGCATGTTACCATTAAACTATCCATTCGAAGTAGATGCTATAATGTGATTTCTTACATTAACAATTGCATGGTTCTCCAGTGAAATCTCAAACCTTCAACCCAAATCTGCTCTCTCTTGAACTTTTCCTGCCATGGCACAATTGTTCTCCTCAATACATGTAAATTTCTCGTTGCAAAACCCTCTACCATATGTTGAGCACGACTAGAGAGCAATTTCCAGAATCTCTGAGTTGGTATGTGCTTATCATGCTTGAGATTTATCGCTTGACAGTAAGAAATCAATTGAAAGGATTTTATTTTCTAATCAATGGGAAAACCCGTGCTTTTACATCATGATGAAATTATATTTTTCTTAAGCTTTATTTTTCCCGTGATTCTTTCTTTTAGCTTTTATTTAAAAAAAGGGAAAGCTTTTCTTTTAAAGCCTAAAGACTTGGGAATAAAATTACATGCCCCTAAATCTTTCTAAAAAGAAAAGTACTTCTTTAACTTTAAATAAGGAAAAAGAGGGTTAGATAATATCTCACCTATTTTTAGATGATTTTTCTTTTTTTTGCTTTTTTAGAGAATATTTATTGGATAAAATATTATGTAAAGGATAGTTTCTTTTATTGATGTTATTTAGTAATTATATGAGTAAAGTAGAATGAATGAATATTTTTCTTTTATATAATATTAAATATCTATGTAATTATATTTTAAGAAAAACAATTAGTAAAGCATTAATTATATTTAATTTTAATATTTATATCTTTGGGATTCATAAGGGAGGACGAAGATAAAATAATTTGAATATGAAATTTGAGATATTTAATGGCATTAGATTAGTATTTTAACCTTTGACAATACATTGGTAGTGGAAGAGCAATAACATATATTTAGCAGCATGTCAACTTTCCATAGTTCATTGTCTTGATTTTATTCCATTTTGCCTTAGCTAACAATATTAAAGTTATCTTGAATAAAATTAAATCAACGCGTTGTTATAATTCTCTAGTTATCAAAATAGTTTTCTCATTAGCATTTATACTATATCTACAAATTCTCTATTGATGTGATAAGTATTATTAAATAGTTATTGATAGATATGAAAACCAAATAGATAATATGTTCCATGAATGTAATAGGGTCTTATGTGTCAATGGTAACTCCCACTAGAGGGAAATATTTTGATTTGTATGTATTCAAAACTACCCCCAATGTATTATTTATTAAATATTACTTAAGTTATGGTTAACTAGGAAGTCGTCCATTGGCATTAGCCCAATATTTATAATTGAGGCCTATTTGTTTAAGAGTCTTCATTTGAGTTGTTAATATGATCATTGTTGTGTGAGTTGATGTTAGGACATATTTTTAACATAGTGGTTCAAATCCTTTCCTATCCAACCATGATGATTAAAGTCCAATGGTCGAACTACGGTTCCTCTGTGAAAAATATACGTAGGCAAGGCCGTCAAAGACGAGCCCCCGAGGAATTAGGTCTAGCCCCTAGGCTTGTTCTCTTGTTATGAAGTTTGAAGTTACTATTGCTATATATTTTATTTGGATAACTTGGGACTTGAACAAAGTCTATGTCTATCGATGAGTTAACATAACTAATCAAGTCTGTCTGGGTGATGTGAACTCCCGTCTCCGTTTGAGCCTCAACCAAGATGGTCTAGGCACTTTAGTTACCTATCTAAAAGAATTATAGTTTATGTCTAGTCGAAAGTTGTTTGCCTTCTTATATTTCTTGCGTTGGTAGTAAACCTTGAGAGTTTTGCAAGCATAAGTGAACGAAATTTGAAATTTGTGTTTTGTCCTTAATTGTATTTTCGTGTGAAATTTTTGGGCATTACATTTTGGTATCAGAGCCCAGGTTGAAACACTGGGTACTCTGGGATTAATATGGGTCTCATAGTATTGCACATTGTGAATATTGACAACATTGAAATCAATTAGTTCTAAAATTGGAACCTAATTAATAAATTTTGTAGGTTATCCTTTTGTTGTGCAATGAAATTTAATTTCTATAAACCATCTTACTTAGGATTTGTAAAAATATGTGAATCAAGATTAGATCTTAGTGGATACTTAGCTAATGATAATTAGCCATAAGAAACACAATCTTGTGAAGACCAAACCAATAGGATCATCATGTTCTTGCGGATGATGTGAATGTCGAGAAAGGATAATGGTTGAATTAATGAGGATTATCTATTCAAATTCATAACTAATTGTCATTCTTTATTCTAAACCTTAAAAAGTGGATGATGTTAAATATGACTATGAGGAGTTTAATAAGCTAGTGGACAAATGCAAGCACCTTAATAGCCATGTTTTAGAAACCTAAATTTTTGCCACCTTGCACACTCATAGTCTTGGAAGGACATTTATAACTCTTATAAAATTTGATCTAAATAATTATTATGGATGGTTTAGTATAGGTGTGATAAATTAAATAAAAATTATTATTGATCATACAGTTAAACATCATAAGATCAATCATATCCTTACACCATAGTGGATGTAATGAATTGTTGTAGAAGATTAATTGAAGGATTCACCTAGCAAGCCTTATTCAAGGTTTAAGTTTGAAATAGATAGTTCAAGTTACCCAAAAAAGAGAGTCATAGTTTAATGATTAGATATGAAATGATGTAACTAATTTTGTAATAAAAGCGCCAAATAGAATATTGTGCATAATAACATTTCACAACCCCTTGGATAACGTTAAAAAGGTGTAACCATTTAACCTAATTATGTCTACCATATTTTAAATCATGATTAATGAGAGTGGTCCACTTTTAAGTCTCACGACTAATCAATATGATCGACAGGTGTACCCCCCTAGAAAACCTTGTTAAATTCAAATTTTGTTTGCAATTCTAATTCCCCCTAGTCCAAATTGGAGGTTTGATAGAAAGTAAATTGAGGAGGCCACCTATGAAGTGATTAGTCCCTTCTCCAACAAAAGAAAATCACATGCAACTTAATATCGTGACCTAGCCCATGAACGTGTTCCTTTATTAAGTGCTTGTAAACCTAAGAGAATGTATTTATTTACCTTTTTGTTGGTTAGTAAAGTTGCATAATCAAGAAAATCCACTATGACTTGTGACTTTTTTTTTTTTTTTTGTGTAGAAAATTTGATTTAGGTAAATGGAAAAAGTTGCATCTTATCTTAGAGAAAATGTTGAAACTACAAACTTGATTTAAGTAATTGATTATCTATAAGAATTAAGAGGACTATACCAAATTACCCAACCTTTATGCTATGTTGTTTATAGACTAAAGTAGCAAGAAGAAAGAACATGATTTCTTAGGTTCACGCTAAAGATGAAAATGCATGGAATGTCATAACTAGGGTATGAGAGTTGAAGGCTAGCTAATGTGGTGTTAAACGAGTCCTTTGTTAGTTAGTTAAATTTTAGAATTTTTTTTTTTTTTGAAAGGACTCCGTTAAATGCAGATTTGTAATTAAAATACTATCTATGGAAAGTTATTCATTTTTCTTTTCCTATACATTGCCAAGGACTAGAGACTTGATAGTGCAAGAATAAGAAAGCTTAGATGTTAGAAAGAAATTAATAATGTAAGTGAGTGGGTGTTGTACTTAAAATTTGTACAGTTCTCTCGCGTGGGTTAGTTAATTGTTAGTTTCATTTTTATTCAAGTAATGAATTATGTGTGAGTACGGTGAATTATGTGAATGATGGATTAAAGCATATAAATAGGAGGCATTAAAATAGGCAAGTAAACATTCTATTATTGTTGTGTGTTACTATCCCTAGATTGTATTCACCTAAAAGAAGGTATACACGAGTATAAGCAAGGAAAATTGAAGCTAGTTAAATTTATAGTACTTTCTACTTCTTGGTTTGCCTTTGTGTCTTATAAATTTGGAGGGAATTTTGATCATGAAAATGAAGAATATAGAAAGTGTTAGATGATTAAATCATAGGATATAAAGTGAAAAATTGTAAAGACATATGAAGACTAATGTGTTACAATAAGTTGTTGTTTAGTAAATTATCATGTATATTATGCACTAATGATAATATTTCCTTCTAATGCAATGTTCCAAAAGATGATGGTTGTCAAATTAATTTGTAACTATGAACCTCTTTGCAACATGTTGTGTAAACTCTAAGAATGAAAATTTCCTTTATCTAAACTCATTAGTAAACATAACAACTCAAGTCAAACAAAATTGGAAACAAAGCTAGTTCCAAACATGGAGATTTAGCTTGGCTAGATGTGAAACCGTAGGTACAAATTTATAAGGTAAAAGTATGATGCACCATGTATATTCCCATTTCTATGAAATTTGAGTAATATCTATGCTATAGTTATGTATCATCTGACAAATTCATTTATTTATGAAAATAAGAAGATTTTAACAAAATGGTTAGACAAAGTGATCATGTTGTAAAGTAACCCGAGTGTGTGAGGGTGTAACAACATTTGTGTTATGTTGTGTTATGGTGTGGTGAACTACATAAAGTGTATTGTGTTGAGACATGTTAATTGGAAACCCTGTAAATGTGTTGTGCCCAAGTATGTGATACCGGATATCCAACTCGGGGTAAGGGTGGGTGGATGTCTAGTATGATCCCCTATGTGTACCCTTTGTGATGGTTGTTATGCAAACTAGCTAGTTGTGAATTTTTGTAAATGTGTTAAGTGTGTATCTATTAAATGGAATGTGATGTATTCTTTGTGTTAGTTTTATTTGTATGTTAAATGTGTACCCCTAGTGTATGGTTCCCCCCCTTATGGGAGTGCGATGCCAACTAGTGTAAATAGGGGTTGAGAGGCACATGGTCTCCCATCGAGATATTACGAGCTCAGGGCATTGTCCCTAATCCTGATAAAGGATCTATGTCGAGTCATTGTAATCTTCCCATGGACATTGCTTGTGGCCTACTCCCCCACATATGAGAGCCACACTTGTTGGTTCATAGTGAAAATGTATTCCTTGATGTTATAACCCATGGGTAAAGGATGGAATAACATGGACCATAGGTGATTCATATTTATGTGGTCAGGGACCACCAGTTACTTATATACATGTGGTCAGGGACCACCAGTGATGCATATTAATGTGGTCAGGGACCATTAGTCACTCATATTCATGTGGTCAGGGACCACCAGTGATTCATGTTTATGTGATCAAGGACCACCAGCGATGCTTATATATGTGGTCGGGGACCACCAGTTATTCATATTAAGTGGTTAGAGACCACCAGTTATTGCATGCTATAATACTCAAGTGGTTAGAGAACCACCATTCCCCTTCTCCCCTTAGGTGGCTTAACAAAGTTACATGGTGCTTGTAATGTGTAAATTTTATTGTTGAAATACAAATTATTGATAATTTTTTTTATTGATGTTTTATTATATTGTGTGCCAGCAGTGTGGAATTTTACTACTATTTTATTAGGCTAGTCAGCCATTTGAAGGTTGTGGTAGTCCAAATTGCCTCAAGGACTTGTTTAATTTCATTTTTGAATTAAGATTGGAATGTTCCAATGTAGCTACAATTGATCTTTATTTTATTTTTCTCTTGAATTTATAGTTTCCTCTTTGGGAGTTTTATTGAAACTTTGGTTTATGAGCTTATGTTACTCAATTTGAGGCTTTCACCTTGTTTGCAAATTGCTGGCATGTGTGGTGTAATGTGAAATCTGTAAACTGCCATATCTTGGGGGGTTCCCTGGCAGGTCGTATAGGGGAGTAAATGTGTCGGGGAATTATTATGAAAGGGGTTGTAAATGGGACCGGTATGGTACGGTCATTAATCCATTCTTCCCCTCGTTCTATGATTGTTCTTATCTGTATGAAGGAGTCCTTAGAGAAGGACCTCAAGACCATCTTTCTTGAGAGGGGGTGGGAGGCCAAGACTTGAGAGAGAGGGGGGGAGTGAGAGGGAGGGAGTGGGAGAGACATAAAGAGTAGGGGGTGTACAAGTGTTTAGGGTTTCAGGGTTAATGGTAGAGTGGAGAGGGGGAGAGGGGGTAGGAGGGAGAGACTTGAGAGAGATGGAGGGGGAGTGGGAGAGAGATAAAGGGTAGGGTTTAATTGTTAAGGTTAGAGGGGAGAGAGGGAGAGCACGTACGAGGGAGAGACTTGAGAGATAGTGGGGGGAGTGGGAGAGAGATAAAGGGTAGGGGGTGTACAAGGGTTTAGTGTTTAATGGTTAAGGGTAGACGATAGAGAGGGAGAGACTTGAGAGAGAGAGGGGGGATTGCGAGAGAGATTAAGGGTAGGGGGTGTGCAAGGGTTTAGGGTTTAAGGGTTAAGGGTACAAGGGAGAGAGGGAGAGGGGGTAGGAGGGAGAGACTTGAGAGAATTTAAGGGGAAGTGGGAAAGAGATAAAGGGTAGGGGGTGTACAAGGGCTTATGGTTTAAGGGTTAATGGTAGAGGGGAGAGAGGGAGAGGGGGTAGGAGGGAGAGACTTGAGAGAGAATGAGGGGGAGTCGGAGAGAGATGAAGGGTAGGGTTTAAGAGTTAAGCGTAGAGGAGCTTGAGAGGAAAGTGGGTAGGAGGGACATATTTTCAAGAGAGAGAGGGTAGGGAGTAAAAAGTTTTATGGTTTAAGGGTTAAGGGTTGAGGGGAGAGGGGGAGAGGGGGTAGGAGGGAGAGACTTGAGAGAGAGGGGGGAGTGAGAGGGAG
>VDFB02282889.1:0-62285 GCA_007258455.2 Sequoia sempervirens | reverse complement strand
TTCAAATGTTCAGGGTTAGGTGAATTCTATAGGACCAAATGATGAAAACAAACTAAAACATGGGAAAAATGTTATGAAAAGTGGATTCTTATACTCATGGTATGGGCTTCTTAGGAAACTTATGAGTATAAACAACCATAAAATACTCAAAATTTTACAATTCTAAAAGGGCCTTTAGTGCATTTTTTTCAAACCTCCTTAGGATAGAATACCTATGGAGCCATCTCTCTTATAATTTTCATTCCTCCTTGCTCTCTCTTGAGCCTTATTTCCACTTCTCTTCTCAATTGTATATACCCGATCGAAGATTTGCATCTTCTTCATCTTGAGTGTATGCTCTTTCTCTCTTCGACATCTTAGATTTCTTCTATGTATTGTTTTCAATTTGGGGATGACACATAGTACTGGGACAAGCTTCTACATCGAGGTCTCTTTCACTTTGCTAACTCAAATCCTTTAGTGGATTTTTATGTTCTAACATTGTTGTTTGGTGTAAGTTTTTCTTATCCAATGCATTTCTTTTTGTAGATCTTTAGCCTGGGGGCATGCTTCCATGGTTTGAAGAGTTACCTACTTCCTCTACAAGATCCTTTTGGCATAGCGATTTTATTTATGTTTAGTAGATCTCCTTTAATGTGCATATTAGTGTAGATTCATATGCTCGCTAAAGTGGGGGAAAAATGTAATATCATAAAATTGCACCCCTTACAATTTCACATACATTCTTGCATTTGCTTTGGTGTCCAATCCCTTATCACTTGTGTAGGCTCATTTTAGCCCCTCCATCAGCCTTTCTCCCTTCCCTGGATGCTCCAACACCCCTTTTCAACAACTACCCTCATGTGTCATCTTTGTGTCAAAACTTTGTGCTTTTTCTATTCATGTTTTTTAGCATGATGTGTCTAGACATTAGTGTGCCACATAGAGGTCTTTGCACCGCGCTAGTGTCCTACAGTGACATTTCAACATTCAAATGACTGTTTCCATGCATGTCTTCCAATTTTCACCTACTTTTGTCAGTGGTAATGGCCAAGGGTGCCTTGAAATGGCTTGGGAAGCTTCTTTTCCTTCCTTAAATGCTATCTTTTCAATTCATTTGCAACTCTCTTTTGCTTCTAGCTTCACTTTAGCTTCTTGGCTTTTCTCATCCTCTTTACTCTCTTGCTTGTGCAAATATCTTACTTGTAACAACACTTCCAAGCTCTTACAACTTTCTCTATAACACTCTTTGCAACTATCTTGGCTCTCACAAGCCTCTCTTTTGTCCTTGCTCTTCCTCTTTGGCTTCCTTAATCCTTGTAGTTACATCTCCTTTGTCTTGTGCTTATGAGCATTCTGGGATTCCATATCCCTATCTATTGCTTACAAATCTATTGCTTGTCATCTTTGTGGCATAGAAATTGAGACACTATATATTAAACAGACAACTAAAAGGGATATCAAAGGCAAACCCCCAAAAGTATCTTTTAGTAAAAGTAGCTCTAATAGGGAGGATAGTTAAGTGGGTAATGATCCTTAGTAAGTTTTACATAGAGTACATCAACAAAAGGTATATAGAAGGAAAAATCATAGAAGATCAATTAGCAGATGTACCAATGGAGGATCATCAACCTCTAATAATAGATTTCCCAGATGAAATAATATTGTTAATAGAATAGACAAGTTGTTAAACCTTGTATTTTGATAGGTCACACACTCAACATGACTCAGGAGCGGGCATCTTATTTCTCACACCATAGGGAGATAGTACACCTAAGGCTTATAGGATTTATTTTTTGTGTACCAATAATATTTTTGAATATGAAGCACTAATCACAGGACAAAAGATGGCCATAGAATGGAGAATAAAGGAACTACAGGATTATAGAGACTCCCAACTAGTCATTAGGCAGGTAAATGATGAATATCAAAGGATGACAAGCTAATGCCATATAAAAGAATGGTGGAAGTTTCAAATAGTACTTTGTCATCATCAAATTTGAATAGGTTCCCCAAATAAATAATAGAGCAGTTTATGCTATGGCAACAATAGGTTCACTCCTCGACATTCTACAAAACATTTCCAAATACAAATCCTTGTGGAGAAAATCCTTATACCAGCATTCGATATCCCATAACTAAACTCGTTTATGATGTTGTTGGTCCTAACTCACAATGATACCAAAATACATTTGACTATATCCAACATGGTATCATATCTCCTAACCTAACGACAAGCCAAAAGAAATCCTTTGTTCATAGAACTTCCCGATTCACTTAGGAGATACCCTATACACGTCAAGTCTAGATGGAACATTACTTTGATTTATTAATGTGGAAGAAGCACAAACCACTTTACAAGAAGTGCATGAAGATATTTGTGGGTCTCACTCTAGTGGACCTAATCTAGTACAGAAATTGCTGAGAACAGGGTACTGTAGACATGGAAAATGTATTGATTGACATTACACACCTGATCCTGATTTTCTAACAGCATTTCCTCCTAAATCATCTTCTTGACTTGTCATTAAACTCCTCTCTTAACTGGATTAGATCAATTTTATCTAATTAAGTTGTCATCTCATGTTAATTAAATAAATCATTTTTATTTTATTAACCTCATAGTCTCCATTTAATTAAATAATCCCTTTTATTTGATTAAATCTCTAAAGTTATATTATTAAATTAAATCAATTCTTATTTAAATTAAGCAACCATTCATCCCCTTTAATTGAATAAATCAAAATCTTTATTTAATTAGTCTCTAAAATCTTATTCTTCTCAACTTTGATTTAAATCAACCCATAAATATAAATCAAATTGTCACATCATATAATCCCTCATTAAATTAATCAAATCTTGATTAATCTAATCCTAATCCATGTCACATCCTCTAGCTTTTTCCACTTGCTCATGAAAATCAATTTATCAATTTATTAAATCATCTATTTTCTTTCAAAAAGGCATCAATGGTTGGAATATTCCCCAAATTTGAAAAATCCCTCCAAAAGGGTTTGTACATCCAACAAAGAATTTAAAATCTCTCACATGTCCTTTTCTTGAGCCATGTGATATTAACTTCACCTTTCACCTCATCCTTCAAGCCATCTTTTGAATTTGAATCTCCCCTCTCTTTGCACATTCTTCAAAATGTGCACATCCTTCATCCATTCATATCTTGACAAGTGGAACTTGCCTATTGGGTGTTGAATGATCCCACATTCATCCCATTTTGCATTTCTCCATCTTG
This sequence comes from Sequoia sempervirens, assembly GCA_007258455.2. Classification (NCBI taxonomy): domain Eukaryota; kingdom Viridiplantae; phylum Streptophyta; class Pinopsida; order Cupressales; family Cupressaceae; genus Sequoia; species Sequoia sempervirens. The sequence goes on along the minus strand of VDFB02282889.1, from coordinate 59,056 downwards.
TCTTTCTATAAATAAGAGGCTTCTCTCCTCATTTCATCATCCACAATTTGAGCAAACTTATTGTACTCAATTTCATCTTCAAGCATTAGCATTTTCATCCATTTTATCAAATTCTTAGCTAGGTTATGTAGGTTTTTCATCATGGAACACACTTGAATATTCAACGAAGTGGATCACTCTTCATCACTCATCAAAATTGCATCATAGGAGTTGGGAAAGGGCCAATTTTCACATCAAATTGGCACCAATTCCCCCATGGGATCAAGAGTTTTCTTGCTTAATTAGGATTTCATCTCTTTTTCATTGTGTTCTTCATTCTTATTTCCTATTTTGAGCATTGCTAATGGATTTCATGGGGAATCTTGATTCTTACTTGCATATGATCTTCTAATGTGTTTGTTCCTTGTGTTTTGTAGGTATTAGGATTGGGGTTCTACAGGTACTATTGGCCCTCAATGGAACAAGAATGCATTCATTTCTCAAGAAGATGTTTTCAATGTTAGCAACACATTGATCTTGTTCATGCACCATCTTAGGAGATACAACCTATAACATCAACATGGCATTTCTCGTAGTGGGGATTAGACTTGATAGGTAAGATCACTCCCTCTTCATCCAATGGGCACAAGTTCATTATCACTGCAACTGAATACTTTACAAAGTGGATAGAAGCAATTCCATTAACATACATCATAGGGAAACATATGTCCAATTTTATCTTAAATTATCTAATATGTAGATATGGGTCAGTGTAGGATCATGGGGGTCCAAACTAGGAACTTAAGTGGCAATAAAATTTAGAAAAAGAGTTAGGAAACTTGACATAAAAATTTTAAATAAGTTATTAACATAATTTGAAAAATATGTAAGAATAGAATTTGTAGAAAATTTAATTTAGTTTCAAAGATACTATTCCTTTTTTGGAAAAAAGTAAATCTATTTGGTGAAAATTTGAATTTTCAATGCAATAGTACTAATTTTTTAGGAAAACATAAAAAATTAGGTATATGTCTAACCAACCTATGTACTATTAATGGGTGTTTTAACACTTCTCAACATAGGTAATGTGTAAGTGCATCACCTCTCTTGAAAGGAAATCTCCTACAAACAAGTTGCAGAAAACTACCCCATGGTCTCTCGGGTGTCAGATCATGACTTGCTTGGAATGTCTTAGTTGATTGATGTGATTTTGTTGGTAATCACAGGGCAGCCTTACGTAAGTTAAGTTGGAAGGGAATTGGTTCTTTCAATGTTGTTTGTAAGGTGTTAGAGTGTATGTGCAATTGCTACAAGTTCAAAACAACAATTTAAGACTCCACTTTCATCATTAGATTTGGCTTTACAATGATGCCTGAACTTTTCCTAAATTACTATTTGAAAGAAAGGTCAACAGGGAAGGGGGAAAAGAGGAAGTTCATAGACCTGAAATTACCAATGATCAGTGATAATGGAGGATGCTACAGTGGACAACCTTCCCAAAACTAAGTTCCACTTAATCAAATCAACTCACAGTCTCATGAAACTAGTGTAATCTTCTAAGGTCTACAAATTTTCAACCATTCATTCACCATAAAACATGAATAAAAGATAGAATTTAAGTGCAACATTCAATTCATGTTCAAACTAGCTTTACACTACTATTTATCATCAATAAATAGAAAAAAGCATGTACAAGGAAGGGCATCAACACATCAAAATTATTCAACATCAATGAACAACACTAACTAATGTACTAAAGCATGATAAACACATAAAACAACAAAGTAAATCTACTAAAATTAGATAACTATGAGGATTAGAATCATGAAACATGAATGAAACTCAAGAATCCACCCAAAAGAGCAATGAATTTCTATTAGAATTTTAGCAGCATGTCTTTACAACTCAACTCTCTCTTGAAAATGAAAGGAGACCCCCTATTTATAGTGTCCAAAAAAAAAATGAATCCAGCCAAGATTTAATCTCATTGTGTGGCCTAGACTCACTATAAATCAGGGTTTCACCTACCCCCTAATATTTTAAAATTTAAAATTACATTCTTGTCTTTTAGCCTATTTTGTCTTCTAGTGGCATGTTACTATAGCAGTTTTGTATTGTAGCTGATTGCTCTTTGCTGCATCTACACTGTGAGGAATTCATCGTCAATGACCAAATTTCCTTCGTTCTTCTTCATAGTTGCATATCCCAAGAACTGGCCAATCGACGCTTGAAGCTTACTCCATTCCATTATTTCAGATTGGAGCACCAGGAAGTTCAATTTTTTGGATCTACTAGTAATTAGGTCCCAATCCTTGTCACATTTTGGTGTATTCTTAATTACTTTATCTGATTGGGCGAAGGCTCGAATAACAAAATCCATAAAATCTGGCATGAGTGTATCAATGGCCCTATTCTCCATCTTCTTCTGAAAATATGGCCTTATGTTCTGGGGATCCAACTCGACGACAAGCATGTCATAGTCTGTCATAAGCTTTAGATATTCTTCGCAGGGTTTCTAGTGTTCTTTGACCCAATCTAGGTCTAACTCCACTTCATGGAGCACCCACTCCAAAATTTCTCTCTTGTGATCAAGGCCCAATTTCCATGTCTCAACGAACCAATGGTCATCCTTCACCAGTGCCAACTCCTTCTCCCAAGTTCTCTCAGGCATCTTGAGGATAGCCTCAAGCTTAGGTTGAGTGATTCGATATAGCTCTAGGAAGTCAGTACAAAATTTCCTTATGCCTTCGAGCTACTTTTGCACCTCCCGAAACTTATTTGTTGTTTGAACAACATGATCGATGCTCATATCTCCATTGTAAATTACTCATTGGAACCAATCTTCAGTGGCCTTGGTCCATTTTTTCCTCCTCTCTAATTTGTTGATATGGTCCTTTGAAAGTAGCAGAGGAGTGGCTAATGATGTGGTAGGCAGTTCTTCAGTAGAGGACCATTGTTGTATGTAGGTCGTAAGTTCTTCCACTTGTGCCTTTAATTCCTCCTTAGAGGATTGGTCCTTATTCATCTAATGCATGATTGTGGCAACAGATCCCTGGAGATGATCAATTTTCTACTCCCTTGTGGTTGTTCCTAGGTCAATGGTGGAGATATTGTAGCGAAATCCCTCTCCTTTATCCATCACTGGAGTAGCTATTTGTACGGTCCTCGATCCCGATGCATCCATCATGATATGGGATCTGACCCTTGGTTTCTTCTCCCTCTTTGTACCTATTTTTACTCATGCTACGATGGATTCTAACCTCTCTTTAGGATCCATAAGGATGAGGGCTTTCTTTTGTAATTGCTTTTCGAGCCATTCAGGAATTTGACATCCTTCTTTTGGTGATTCATGATCACCTTCCTCTTTTTGGATATGCTAGATCTCCATTTCTTCATGGCCTGAAGCCTCTTGTTCTGTCTTTTCTTCCTCTTCTTCATCTAAGTCATAGATAAATATAGCCTTTTCTTCTGGGGACTTAGTGGTGGTTATGTTTTCTTTGGGTCTATCTTCCCCTTTGGATGCCTTTTCTTCTTCTTCTTTCCCATGCTCTTCATGAAATTCTATTTTTGGCCTTTTCTTTGTTTTAGCCTCTTCTTCAGGTTTATCTTATTCTTTCTTTTCTTTTTCTTCCCCTATAGGAGGCATCTCCTCATCATGATCGGGGCTCTTTTTTTGTTCCTTGGTCAGAGGCTCTATAGTTACCTCCATTTCTTCATCTATCTCTATCTTTTCTTCGGAGGACTACTTCTCAACTTCCTCCCCAACATCTTTGAGTTGTTAGGCCAACTCTTCCTCAAGTTTTTGATCAAAACACTCCATTATATATTTGGTGTTGGGGTCTTCAACATCTTCCTCAGAGGGTTTTTTTTCTTCTTCTTCATGAACTACCTCATCAATGACTAGATGTTGATGTTTTGGATGCTCATGGTAGTCATCAGATTCCTCATCCATTTATTTAGCTATCTCCTTCTCGTGTCTTTCCAATTCCTCAGAAATATACATTGTTGCCTCCATCTTGGGTGGTTATGTTTGAGGAGGAGGGACATGGAGGCCAGCAATGACTTGAGCTAAGGCAACCTGCACTGTAGGGTTCATCAATACTCCTGAGAGCTCCATAGGTATATTTTGCATATGTTGAGCAAATGCTTTTGGGAGCATGAGGGTAGGCATTGTTGTTGCAGAGGTTAAAGTAATAGTTGTTGATGGAGACATGGAGGAGGAAGAGAGTATAGAGGTGGTTACAAAGGAAGAATCCCTCACCATAATGGGTGTGGTAGGTGAGGTAGAGGCAAGGTGAATCGAGATGTCCACTATGAGTGGAGAGGAAGCAAGTAGTGCTTGAGATGCTAGTGGAGGAGTGATGGCAGTAGCAGCGGTGGTGATAGAAAGAGTAGAGGTGATAGGTGGAGACTTTGGTTGCTCGACCTCTTCTTCCTCTCCTTCATGGAGCAAATCCTCTTGAATTGTGGGAATCTTAGTGAATCCGCCCAATTTCTTTGCCTTCTTTGAAGGCTCACCTTCTGATGCCTTTCTTGAATATAATTTATGCTTTGGCTGGAATTCCACTACTCTTTCCTTTTCTTTAAACTAGTAATGGGAGGGGATTTAGAAGTCTCTCAAGATGGGGCATCAGTGGTCCCACTATCGGTTTCAGTTTCGAGCTCACCATAGGTCAGGGTTGCTCCTTGGAGCTTCAACTGAGCAAATTTCTCATCAATCCACTGCTTTTTCGTGGCCTCTATTGGTTTTGTTAAAATATCAAGGTCATTGACCTCTTCCTCATTCCATTCAATTAGGGGCAAAAACAAGTTGGAAACGACATCAAATCTTGGATTTATGATAGTGTTTTCATCCTCCATAATTTGATCTAGCACTAAGAACAACTTGACTATTTTAACAAAGTATGTCGTCATGTGTATATAGTGCCTCATGTGCACTTCCTTGTCATCCCTACAGTTTGCTCAAAAGTCTTCAACACTGTGCAAATGGGAATATTCTTTCCCAACCATCTTCTTTAGTTTTCCATATGGATCCATCTATGGTCGAGCAATGTAGAACTCCAAGTTATATTCATTAATCTCTTTCTCAAAGTACTTTGCACATTGGGATGCGGGGAGTGCATACATTCCTTAGCTGAATGTGAGAGGATAAGGGATGTCTGACTTGTGCTTGTCACTCAGAAGAGTATGTGCATGTTGTAGCTAGTTGGAGACTTTTAGTAATATCAACTTGTCATTGGGAAACTGGAGTGGCTTTTATGGCCTCTCAGAGAAGCCCTCAGTTATGATGTAGGTGAATTTGGGAAATTGGATAAATAAAAATCCGAACCAGCGGATGAATGCATGGACACTATGCGTGACTCTCCTTTTGAACTATCCTCCGAGAAGTCTAATCATGTGTTCAATAAAGGCATCATTTACCCTGTAGTAATCTTTCTTAAAATTTTGGTATTGAAGCTACAGGTGTCTTTCATAGACCTTTAGCTCTCTCCCCGGAGTAGGGCTATGTGCCACAAATAGACCTCTGTATGGAACAGGGTCAGCCAATAGATAGACTAGGTACAAAGTCATGTAAAATTGGGATATCTTTTTAACTGCTACAAACTACTCATGCAAGCAATTGTTGATCATTCCAACCTAATTGAACTTGGTATCCCCCCTAATAATCTCTTCTATGAAATAAAACATCCAATCCTGGAAGTATCTTGCAGTCAAGATGCCCATAACCCTACATAGAAAGGTTACCTAATCATGGTAATCCTCATTGAAATCACTCCTGAAGAGTTCCTGAGGTACTTTGTTCGTGATGCCCCTCTTCTCTTTCAACCAGTACTGATTAATTAGTTTCTTGAATTTGAGGGGGTAATCCTTCCATGTTGTCTCGACATATTCCTTTGTTTCCTCCTCCATTGGATCAAAGGTGGGGATGTGGAAAATTTTCCCAATGGACCTGGAGGATAGGTTAGCCAACACTCTACCATCGTGGTCAACAATCCTCCTGGTTTTCTCTTGGTAAGCCTCTCTACAAGTCATCACTAGCTTGGGAACCACCAGGGTAGGCAGGAAACTAGCTGCCTTGGCCAATCCACTTTTCCTAATTCTCCTTGCATTTTTTGTAGTGGGGTTGGAAATGACTCTCTGCTTGAATTCATCTATATAAATGTGCCCCATATTTGTGTCTAAGACCATATCCTACTCTGTGGTAACTTTAGTGGTGATCTCCACTCCCCAAAATTTTTAGTTCATCTGGTCTTTATCCTCCTTCCCTCTTGGTGCCTTGGCAGATGTTTTCCCATTTTCCTTCTCTGTGGATACCCCTGAAGATCCTGTGGTCGATTCCATAAATCTTACAAGAAAAGGAGTAGTAAGCATATTCATGCACGCAAAACACGGGGAGCATTAGCAAAATATTGTAAAATCAATGTTAGATCAAGTAATTTATCATTTAAAGATCACAACATTCCTTTCAGATCATCTTTTTCCTTTTGTTTAGGGGAGATATAGCAATTTGGGCCTAGGGGTGTGGACTTCCTTGGGCTGGCAACTGTTTTGAAGGAAGTTGCAGATAGATGACAAAGACGACACAACGGCCCACATACAAGAACCCACATCAAAATCTCTGCCTTCTAAAGGGACCCACCAAGAGGTTAAGTCCTTTTGACACGTGCGCTTGATCATTCTTGAGGTCTTGGGAGTGCAAAATTAGTCATTTTAGCATGTGGGTCTAAGGGTTGCGGGTGTAGGAGGCATCTCAGCCGTTTAAGGGCTCTGTCATTTTAAACAACACTGGCAAGGTATAATCCCATAGACGGTGTCCCACAATGCGAGATCTGCAGCCAGAGAAGGCAGCATTGGATTAGCTTTGTAGCTCAATTTTCTCAGTATGATGCGGGAAAGGACTCGCGAAAGGACGTTGGATGACAGTCGTTTAGGACGGTGGCCCACAGGCGGTAGTTCGCACATTCGAGTCTGCAAAAGTCATTGACAGGGGTCGCTTGCTTAATGTTGGTCGGTCGGTGGTAGAGAAGTCAGGCTTCATATAGCAAGCGACAGGTGTGGCTTGGCGTTCAGGAAGGGAAAAAATAGAATGGTGGCCCATAGGCGGTAGTTCGCACATTCGAGTCTGCAAAAGTCATCGACAGGGGTCGCTTGCTTAATGTTGGTCGGTCGGTGGTAGAGAAGTCAGGCTTCATATAGCAAGCGACAGGTGTGGCTTGGCGTTCAGGAAGGGAAAAAATAGAATGGTGGCCCATAGGCGGCCACCCGCATTGGCTTGTCCACATGCAAATTTTTCTTGGTATTTTTTTATTGAAAACTCTAGGCAAAGTCGGTATTGGGTCCTATGGAGTGGAAGGGCGGAGGTCATCAGTGCTTCAAAACATCAGATAAAGGGTAACAGTGACCCACAATGGGGGATCCACAACTGGAAAACTTGGTCATTTTCATTCTTCGGGCTCAACGGATGTGGTTAGCACAGATTTTGCAAGGTGGATGGATGATCAGCCAAGGCCATTTTGGAAAGAAAATGAATGATGGAGGCCCACAAATAGAGGTCCGCAATGGGCAACCCATAGGGGTCTACACTTAGTCGCTTTACTCAAAGGGGGGGTCAAACGACAACAAACGGTGTAGGGATCGACCAGCAGGAGGAACTTATAGCTTCGCCACTTTGGAGATGACCATGCAAATGATAGTGAGGCATCAACAGAAACCCACATCAAATGGTCCGCAGGAGGATTAAGGTGATGAGCTTGGTCAGTGGACATAGATGTTGCGGGACCTAGAAGGCGAGAGGTCAAGGCCGGTCAACCACCGAGAAATGATGAGGCACAAAGGGCGATCCGCATGCGGAAACCCACATTCGTGGACCCGTGGGATTGAGAGGATCACATTTAGCTTATGATTTTTATTTAAGCTTAAAAGTGACAGCAAAGTGGGGGTGTCCACCCACATGAGCGGGCCCACTAGAGGTAGTGGCCACTGTTTAAAGTTTGTTTTTTGAGGATTAAGGCAATGTCGACAAACATCTTGCAGGCCGCAAGGGCCTGATTTCCTTGGTTCAAGAATGGTGACAAGGAAAGCAAGTTGTGCATGAGCCCCACGGATGAATTTCAAAGGATTTTTAAATTCTAATTTATGGGTTTTGTGTGTCGTGAAATTATCAAACTGGTCCTTGAGGTTTTTCTTCTTCAAACATTTAATAACTTTGCAAAAATCAAAGAAAAACCATGAAACAGGTGGTGGTGGAGGTTCTACTTGAAAGACCCACAAAAACTTGATGAAGAAGCCGAAGATTGCAATGCACAAACGATAGTGGGATCTCACGAGCGTAGAGGCAGTGGCAGTTGGAGGGCTCTGACAACTTTTTAGAAGGAATGTTGGTAAAAATGATGCATCATAACCTCTTATTTATAGATTTTTAGGCATTAAATATCCACAATAAATACGTGTATGGAGGTAGGAAGAGTTGGTGAGTGCATAGTTTGAAATGCCCAATGGCAGGAATGGAGGAGCCTGCAGGGCGGATGATAGCCAAGTGTTTGTTGTTTGGGCGATTGGTGAAAGAAATGACAACAGAGGTTGCTAATCTTGCAAATTGGGTGCACGAATCGACTTGGCCACCACCGGGACGACAGTGAATGGATGAAATTACGCATGGAGCAGCTCGCAGGTGCAAACCCACAAAGGGCGAAGGACAACAATTTAAAAGTTTGAAGGAAAATTTGCCAAAGGAACTTCGCAAAGGCCAAAGACTTGAAATTTTCAAGGGTGGTGAAACTTGGTCAACTTAAGATGATACCTTTAGGACTCCCTGACCACTTAAGACTCAAAATAGTGGGGCACACAAAATGAGGTGAGGGAAAATGCAACTCGACAAAGTGAAAAGAGAGGGTCCCCGTTCTGAACAGGGCGTGTGTGCTACAGGCACAACATGTACAAGCAAAAAATAATATATGTTTTTGAAACTTTCAATATAAGTAGAGGACACATTCTTGGATGTGCTGTATTTTTTTGTTAATTTTTTTGCAAATAAATAATTAGCTATGAATTTTTTATTAAATTTTTTTCAAAATATTAAAACTTGTTTGTCTGACCACCATAACTTGGTTAAAAATTTATGAAATTTAATTTTTCTTTTTTTTTATCCTATACTATGGGAAGCATAGAATGTGTCGCATATTTTGGATTCAAAAAATGTGTAATTGTTTAAGAATTATAGATATTTTTCAATCAGCCTATCAATCAGGACTTTAGTCAAAATGTATGTAGAAAATCAATAATAATTATCTATCTAATTCCAAATAATGCATAACTTATATTTTTGGAAAGTTAGAAATTTTCTCAATAAACCCTTTTTGTTTCATCAAATTTAGATTAAAAAAGTCATCAACCACTTTTTTGTCATATCACCACTTTTTGGACCCCCATGATCTGTTGGTGTAATTAACTATTTAATTACATCTTCATAAGTTTACTTAGGCAATCTTTAATTCCTAAGTTATAGGATCTTATCTTTATCTTATCGAGCTATCTTTTTGCTCAAGATAAGATTTGGTTGTTGCATGCTTGCCTTTTATAAGCAAGCCTCATCTTGTACATTTGTATCAATTCAATCATTAATCAATCTTGCATTGTGAAGCAAGCATTCTCGCCATTATCTCTCTCTTGTGGAAGTATTTTCGTCTAGCAACATATTCCTAGTATTCTAACCATGATCCTACACTCACCCATATATAACTCCCCATATTATTATAATGGATAATGGAACCCCATTCAAAAACCAAGATGTTCATGAGCTTTGTTCAAAGATTTCTATCTAACACCGATTCTTAATGCCCTACTATCCCCAAGGAAATGGTTAGGATGAATCATTCAATAAAACCATTCTAAAAATATTGCAAAATGACTATTAATGACACTGTACATGATTGGAATTTACAATTACACACATCCCTATGGGCTTACCAAGCTAGCATTCATACACCTACAGGTGCCACACCTTTTTCCTTGGTCTATAGATTTGAAGTGATCTTACCTATTGAAGTTGAAATCTCCTCACTATGAGTATCCTTGAAAGGCATAGTCAACAATGAAGAATATCAAGTGTCCAGATTGAATGAGTTGGAACTCTTAGATGAAAGGCATTTGAGCACATTGAACCATCTCGAGGTTTATCAGAATCAACTCAAATGAAGCTACAACAAAAAGATCAGAAACAAAAACATTCAATTTGGTGACCTAAAACCTAAAAGAGAATCAGAAGATCCAACTAAATCAAAATGGGAAGGAGAATTTTGAACTAAACTAGTTAGGACCTTTCATCATCATAGCGAGCTATAGCTTTGGAGCTTATCAATTGGCTAATCCTGAAGGAGAACCTTTAGTCAAACCATTGACTAGCAACCATCTCAAAAAAATTTATACAAGTAAGCACATCAGAGTATCATCAACAAAAAGGATAAAAAGGAAAAAATCAAAAAGAAAGAAAATAGTAAAGAGAAATAAAATGTTCTTTAAGTGAAAACTAGTTTGTAGCACTTCGAGGATAGGTACCATAGTGAAAACTTGGTAAACAAGTACTGTGCTTGAATAAGACCTGCATCTTTATTTATCAACACTATCTAAAGCATCCACACCATTCATCCCATAATAAAATATGTATCCAACCATGGATCAATGATTTATCAAGTGTTCAACCTTGTTGCACCATCAAAATCTGTCTCCCCTAATGAAAATAATCTTGTCTCAGACTGGGGGAAACTTTCTGAAACTGGTAGGGGATTCTCCTTGTAAATTCCATCACTGTTAAAAACTATCAAAATAGAAATAAAAATAAAACATCCAAAAAAAAAAAATCAAAACAAAGTCAAAAACATCAAAATCCCAAAAGCATTTGATGCTTTGAGTCAACACTAGTCAAACTACCTTGTCTCTATATGTATAACGTAGGCAAGGCTAATCTTTGATCAACTCCCGAGGCCTTAGGTCAGTCCCCTTAGGTGTCCATAATGGTCTGTCACATCTTATCAAAATCCAAAAACATTCATAAAATATAGAAAACTCCAAAAATAATATCAATCAATATAGTTGAACTATGATGTCTCTGTGTTCATCACATAGGCAAGGCTAATCTCTGATTAACCCCCGAGGCACTAGGTCAATCCCTTTAGGTCCCCCTATTTATTTCTAAATTTCCAAAAAAAAAAAAACATCAAATAAATTAAAAATTTCCAAAAGGTCGTTGTATACACCTAAAAATGGTCACATCACAATAGTCTAGTAATTAATTAAATATTTTTAATATTTAATTAAATCTCTGAATTCAATCTGCGTATAAATAAATCTAAATAATTTATTTATATTGTTTATTCTTTCATTTCAATTAAATAAATAAGTTTATTTAATCATTTTTCTTATCCATTTCTTAATTAATTAAATAAACATTGTGATTTATTTATATTAATTATCATATAATCTTGGCTTGAATTCTTAATTCAAATAAAGATTAAATATTCTTCTCTTCTAAAAATCTTCTAAATTTCATTCACAATTAAATATTCCAAATATTTAATTAAAACTTCTAATGTCCATTCACATCAAATATTTCAAAAATATTTTAAATCCTCAAACTCACATAAAATTAAATAAATTTATTTATTTAATTTGGATTATCTACAACAACCGTGAAATAACTTCAAAACAAAAAATCAAACAAATTTCTCTGTTTCTGAGCAAAGTTGTTCCCGTGGGTTGAAGACAAGCCTCCATTCTTCTCTCCAACCTCCCAACATCTTCCATCTTCCTCTCAACCTCTCCATCTTTCACCATTCAAAATTACCAGACAATCTCACATCCATTGATCTTTGCTAGCCAGGCTCTTGCCTGTAAAAATCTATAAAAGGGACTACCGGGTCTTTGAAAAAGAGAGAAGCTTGCATATAGAAAAACTATAGTCAATCAGCCTTCCAGCATCCATAGCCTTTAGAATCATAGCATAGCATAGCTTAGCATATTAGCAATCCATATCATGGCCCATCATCCTCATATCATAGCTTCAATAGCATTCATAATCCACAACCCCTATGCATATTCGTATATCAACATTTCACTCCACCAACATATAGGATAGAGAAGTACTCTCCCTTTGCATACTCATTCTGCAAGTTGTCATTCTGAGAAGCTTTGCTTACACAATCTAAGAGCAACAGCTTCAAGCAAATCACTAGAAATAGAGGACAATGAAATGATTCTGAAGAAGCTCTATTTGATTTCTTTGATTTCAATTCTATTTAGTTTTCTTTAGTTTAATGTTGCATTGGTGTGTTTTTGTTATCTTATTTTGATACTAACATTTTCCACACATAGTCCTTACTCCATTCTCACCTATCCACAATAAACTCTCCATCCATAATAAACAATTGTCACACTCACCCTTTGACAAAGTAATCTGCATATAAAAAAGACATCAAAAACAAAAATTGCAACGCACAGATCAAAACGATTTGATCACTATCAAGTTAAAACAATGCCTAAAGTATAGACTACCATGCTTGTTAGAAAATCATTATCAACAATTCTAAAACATGATCCTTAACAAATACAATGTTCCTACAATAGATATCATCAATGGATTTCATCATGAAATATCAATGCAACTATGGCAAGTGATACTGTAGCATTATTTATCTTTTTATAGTCTTGTCTTTTTTATTTATCTTAATACCACATTCCCAAGATCTCTCAAGGATGTCCATAAGGATTTAGAGAAGGAATGGGGGCATTAACTATCGATTTTTGTTTATTCTATCTGTTAGATATTTTTGTGATACTACCATCATGAATACTTTCTTTGTTTTGTGTATGGAAGTTGTTCTGAGATAATTCATGTAGCAGCTACATGTTAGGTACCTTATACCTCTTTGTGTAACTAGTTTGAAAAGTTTTAAGAAAACTCAACCATATACTCTAATAGGGTTTGGAATGTCTAGTATGAGCAAGAATATTCTTTGTGTTCCAAGTCAAAGTCCACACAATAGATACAATGCCACCTTGGTTATTGATACCCTGGTGCGTCATATATGTTCACTACATCAAAAAGGATTGCTAGAAGATATGAAACCTCTATGAAAGAAAAGGAAAATATCATCATTAACTAACAACATCAAATTTCTATCCATCTCTATATCATCAAACACTTCTAAATAACAACTCCATCTTGCATCACAATATCATTCATACCACATGCATCCTACATCCACAAAATTCATCAGTACATATCATGACCATAATGAATCGATAAAACATCATCCATAATGTATCACCATCCATCACATACATAATATATCATCATCCATCATATATCATCATCCATCACATAGATATATATAAATCATACATCCATATCATATGCACACATCAGAAAAAGAACAAAAAGCATGAGCAAATATAAATATCCATGATCATACATAAGCATCTCATAACACATAATAAAACTGAATCGAAACATGGTATATCATCTATCAAATGGATAATTCAATTGTCAAATGTCATGTGTGATACAACATCAAAGGAGATCAAAATAAATACATATGTACGAGGCCTTAGCTAGGCTGATGAATATATATACAAAAATATGTCTACATAAGTCTCTGATACAACACATATAAAAGATCATAAAAAAATACACTCTACTGGCTGACCGGCAGTGGATATCTCAACTGATGCTCACTATGATGAGGGGATGGTTGGGGCATGACTGGATACTATCTAATTGAATTCCCACCTGACTTTGCACGTGTAGGTGTGCTCAACTCACCAAACTATGGAAGTATTTGAGCCCTCAACACAAATTCCTCACACAAAGTATGATAATATGTCACTTGTTGCAAGATCCTATCTCACTCAACTTGATACTAGGCTAAGGGAATGGTAGAGGCCAAGGATATATTTTCTATCAATCTATGCTGCCTCTTGGAACCCAACTCCTATCGCAATGATTTTCTCTCCTCATGAAGAGTATCCCGCTCTACTTTGAATGTGTCCCTCTTGCCAGCCATGATCAAAACCTGTGCCTCAACAACATATCATCATGTAATCTCATCATCTTGCTCTTCTCTAACTACATCCCTATCAACATTCATCTGCGCTACTGAGCTGCCATATCCCCTATGGGGGAGGACCCTAAGGAGCCTATGGTACTTTCCGTTGCTATTGGTGGCCATCATGCTACCAATCCTACTAATATTGAACATGCTGCAACTACTTGTGAGTAATCCAAAGACACTAGTGATCCTCTCAATGCCAAATATAACCTCCTCTGCATACACCCAACACTAGACCTCCAGGTGGCATCATCAATCTCAAAGGCCTATAGTTGGCCCACCAACCATCAAAATCACATGTCATCCCAGGATATATGGGACTACCTGCCCAACCCCATGGAAAAGGTATCAATGCTCTAAATGCTACCACTGCTGCACCAGAATTAGCTCAAGCCCCCCAAGTGGACTCCTCTCATGTAGTACATATAAATATAGCAGTATAATCATCAGCATGTCGAGTTTGGCACTCACTGAACTATCTCAATACTCTATCTGGTAAGTATCTCTCAAGAAAAAGATCTAAATGACCAATCAAACATCATTTCTATCTATAGTAGACTAGTTGATCTTGATCTTCTGGCCATGTCTTGTAATCCTTGTATGGATGCCATATAAAATCTGTAACATCATTAAAAATTCCCGCCAATAAGAAAGTTTACTAGGCTGAGTATAATGAAGATAGTGGTGGTACTGATAAGCATAAGCATCATACACAACCCTGTCTCACATACCCTCTGGTCAAGTGATGGAAATCCTCTCCCAAGACCAAAAATGCAATAAACTAGCTCCAAGAGATATACTACTACGAGCTTAGTACATGGCCTCATGCATATCTCTATAAAGGTGGGCCACCACATATTGACCCCAAGTGTACATTGTGGCCTCCTCCATCATCTGCTCGATAATGATCCCCCAGCCAATAGGGAGCCTCTTTTCCCTCCTATTAGGCATTAGAGGTCTAATGATAATACCTGCCAAGATAGGAACCATAAGATCAACACCATCAACAAGAGACCCCAAATCAATCTTGGAATCAACAACATGCAAATCCTCCACACCAAGTAATATCTTCATCGATGTGGTACCCCTCTTAATGTCATACTCAATAAGCTCACCATGAATAGGGATTTGGAGAATCCTCTAGATGTCCTCCAAAGTAATGGTGCACTCCCCAATATGAAAATGAAATCAAGAGGTATCTGAATGCCACCTCTCTACCAATGCATTCATCATGGATCAATCAGCCTTGAGTAACGACAAATGATTGATATAGCGTAAACCCACGACATTGATAAAGTCTCTCTATGTATCATTGAAATCAGTCAACCCATTCATCAACCGAGGACATTGCTCTCACATACACAATGGCTTAAGGATAGCTTGCAACCATTCAACACACAACGTCAAGATTTTTGGGAACTTCAAACTAAAACTAAACATGACAAATCAGTCATTTTGGAGGAAAAGAAAACTTTTTCTAGGCAAAAGTGAGCATATTTTTTAACAGCATTCACATTTTTGGCAATAACACCATTCTTTTGAAATAGTGCTAAAAATTTTCAATATTGCCAATATTTTGCAAGAGCACAATTTTTTTTTCAAAAGTGCCTATATTTATCAAAAGCGTTAAAAAATTGTAATACTGCATAACTTTTTTGCAAAGGTGCCACTATTTCTCAATAGCGACTAAATTTGTCAATAGTGACCTTATTCAAAGGTCAATAGCGCCAAAATTGGGCCAATAGCAAAAAATTTCCAAAATGTTTGCTATTGTCTAGAAATGAGTTTGAACATTAATTACAAAGATGAAAAAAGACCAAAGTGAAAATTAAACACATGCGTACTAGAGCCCCTATGCTAGTTGGCCATCGGTATACTCTAACTGCCTTTGCCCTATGTGTAACTCCTAGAACTCGAGGAATCATGAATCACTGTTTACAGAAGAAAATCTCACAAAACTCTAGAGGCGAGAAATTTTCAAATAAAGGAATGCAAATGAGGGGTAATTTCAACCTAATTTACCATTTAAACCCCCCAAAACCTTAATTTTTTACCTTGGAAACCCTCCTCAGTTAAAATTAGGGGCACCTTGGAACATCTGACCCATAAAATAAGGTCCTATAGCCTCTAATTTTTTCATCCTCTACACATCTAAAATACAATTGAACCTTGTCACGAGCTTGACTTGAAAAATGTTTTTTTCTAGCCAACCTCTCGAGGGGGTAGCCCAACGTTGTACTATCTTTCCGTTGACTGCTAGGGGACAATGGGGCATATACATTTTTTTCAATTATAATATTAAAACATTGAATTCTTTGAAACAAATCAACTTGTACTTTGTCTCAAATAGGTGCAAAATATAGACATGTAAAAATGAACTAACATATATCACACATCTTGAATGACATTTTTCATCATCGATATCATTATCATTAAAAATCATTACATTTCACATCATTTTAGTCAAAAACCCTATTTTCCTCTATTAATTGAATAATCTTTAATTATTTAATTAATTCACTATTTTATCATTTATCTAACTTTATTCCTCCTGATTAAGTAAATAAACATCAATTATTTAATTATGTTGCTAATATACCTTATTCTCCTAAACCAATTAAATTGTTATTACATAATTATTTTATTAAATCACTTTCCCCTTTCTAAACCTAAATAATTAAATTAGTTATTTAACATCATTCAACATAGTCAACAAAAAAATACAACTTTATTTGTTAAAGTCCTAAATGACTTGCACGTTCAACTCAAAATATTAATTATTTATTTATTTAATTAATTATCCTCACCCCTTTTGTGATTGAGAAAATAATTACCACTATTTTCTCACTCTGAATAGTTGACTAACTCATTTATTCTTCAATCCCACTAACCACTCAACTTGATTTCCTTAATTCCACAAATTTTACAATCTAAATCCCTTGATTATGCAATAAACATCCTTAATTGGATCGATCACATATGCTAATTGAGCAATCTATTTCCTCTCAAAATTTCTCAACAATTGATCATGATTTTGCATTGTTGCATCTCGATCGTTCATCTCGAAATAGGAAATCTATTAAACAATCCTCTACCCTCTCATAAATCATCTAGAATTTACATAGCAAAGCACTACAAAACTAATTCTTGAGCATATTGAGAGTTGTTACCCTCTTTTTCTAGATCACCATTATCAATGCACTTTGAAGCTTTTGCAACAACAACAATGTAGGATTTTTATTGAATCGAGCAATCTGACATCCAAACATTAATACAAACACAACTCTAACATGGGATGGTATATGTTTTAAAGTTTTGAATTTAATTTGTGTTATCTTAGGATTTCATTGTTTGATTTCATAATTTTAGAGCTTCATTTCATGAGTATGGGTATGGGATATTAATATTGTTTGAATTAATCTTTGTTTAATTCATTTGATTTCTTTCTCTATTGCTTTCTCCCCCCTTTATGACATCTATAATTTTGAATATATACTCTGCATTTGGAACCTCTAAGCACCTGTGTGTGTATGATTTATGGAGATAATATAGAAATATTGAATTTATGTGTTTGGATTTTCTCTTGCACTTCTAGTATTCCTCTATGAGTTGTATGGCTATTTATCTCTATGATTGGTTTCATTTTTCAGGTGATATTAAATTAGTAATTGAAGTTTATAAGTATTTTTTATGCTTGCTAGTCTCTGTGCTAGTATCAATAGAGTTTATTTCATTGCATCTGGTATTGGAAATATTTCTGGTATTGGGTTTCCTACCATTACTACTTTTAGGTCAAAATAAAATAGAGATTTATTTCTTCGATATTTGAATTAATTGAATATTATAAGAGGGAGTTGTACCTCTAAAATTTAGATCATAATTGTTTCTTTAGGAGAATGGTTATCTAAAGCTGTTGGAAATTATTAGCACCTTTCAAGTGGAAAATTAAGGTTATTAGAATAAAACATCGATGTGCCCAATCTATTAGCCAACATAGATCAACTTGTAGACCACTTCATCACCTGAAATAGGAATTGAGACACTGCACATTTGTTTAGAGAACATCTACCAAGTAGAAAGAGCATAGACATCAATGTGGAGAAATGTAGAGCATTTCCTGAACTAGTCCAAACAATTAACAACACTGTTAACCAATTATGATTCATAGAAACCTCCTCAGTAATATAGGTGACCTGAAAAGATAAGAGTGCAACATCCACACAGTACTAAATTTGAATCCCAAACTATAATACCACAACTTCAACAACAAAGGAAGGCAAAGCAATCTTCCAGATAGGCTTCACAACAACTTCCTAGAATAAAGATCTTTTCACAACTTACAAAGGCCAAAAATTCCTTTTAATAACATAGACTTCTTCAATAACAATAGGAGAGAGAGAGAACATGTTGTAGATCATCAAAAACTTCTCTCCTCCATTAGCAATGCTTCTATATAGGAGTGAATTTTCACCCCTTGTGTAAATTCCCCATTTGCATACCCTCGCTTTAGAAAATCAAATCCAAAGGTGGAATTCCACATCACCCATCTAAAATACATCCACTGAGTGTGTGTTTTGTGTGTTAGTGAGGGAATTTTCGTAAGGGACGTGAGTGCGGTGTGCAGACATCTATGGGTGCACTACCGTCCCTGAAAAATTCTTGCCCCTAAGTTTGTAGGGACATTACACTCCTCATTGGGGACACTTTGTAATGCCTTTGTGTGACCAACCAACCTGAAAATCAATTCATTTTAGCCTTCAAAGACATTCATTTCACACTCACTTCAACTTCTGGACATTCATTCAATCTCTTTTATATACAATCAATCTCTCTCACAACTTCACTCCATTTTCTTCACACTTTTGGGATCTCTTGAGCATACTCTTGAAGCATTCTACTAGCATATTCACAACTCCATTGAGCATTGTAGCATCTTTTACTTCGTCAACTTCATCCTTGCATGTGTTTCCCTACCATAGAAGTTATGAACTTGGAGTCTTGCGAGACCTCCCTTCATTACAATTGCAACTGTGGTGAATTTTCCAAGTTTGTTACCTTGCATTCTCCCTTCATTGGCCTTGATTTCCTTGGGTGGAGGTGGTATGGAATCACTTTACTTTCGCATTGTGATTTGATAAAGTAGTTTTTATCTTTTGTAGTGTTCAATACATTTCCTTTTATCTTCATTATCATACTTTTCTACTCCATTTCTTTTTTGGTTGTCCATGGAGGTGGAAACACCATAGCAGGGGTTTGATTGAGGTAAACCCCTATACAAACCAAACAATTTTCCCATTCTTATTTGTGTGTAGGTGAAAATGTGTGTGGAGCTCGCTAGCGAACTAGCATTTTAGTGAGTTGATATTCATCACCCTAGTTTTCATCTACTTGCATTATCATTTTTGCATTTACTTTTCATAATTTATTATTCTATATATTTCATCAAAATCAATTAGCTAGGTTGTCAGTAGGCTTCTTGTAGTTTTCTTACTATACTTTATATTTTATGGCCATATGGATTCCAATGCACCAGAGAGACGCTAGTGTGCCGTGATAGCGTCCCAAACCTGTGTTGCCATCCTTAGACAAAGAGTTGTCTGAGGTATAGTTTAGAATCTATAAACTGGCTTGCCTAGCCCCAGTCAAATATTCAGGTCTATAGAGTGACAAAAGAACTTGACAGTGCTCTTCATTCTTGATCCTCATCTCAAAACATTTGTTAGAGTGAGGTAAGTTAGGGAAACCCTCCGCTCTCAGCTCTCCATGACCTGGAGCCTTGACATGGTTGGTCGCCCTCTCTTACAGTTTTGGTGAACCTGACATGAACCATTTTGGTTCCATTTAGCAGTGTTGAAGGGTCCTTTCCTCATGTCCTAGGAGCATTGTAGGTGTGAGTGCTCTAAGGAATTTTTCCTTACAAACCAACCTATGACCCCTAGTAGACATAGTTGGAAGGTTTTGTAGGTATTGCAGAATGAAGCTTTAGTTGGTTCACTGTCTAATTGCAAACCTTTGGGGGCCTTTGTCAGAGTATTGTTTAGTGTACATTATGACCTCCTTACATTTTCCTATCCCCTCTATGCAACTTGCGAGTAGTGGTCTAGTTATAACCTTCACCTCACAAGACCTGTTGATGGATTTTAATAGAGAGCCATATCCTCTTTATATCCCTGTCGCGGGTCAATGAAAACACTATGATAGGTGTTCTTGTTGACCTGACGTGTTGAGTGAATATCATAATTGAGGAGATCATGTTGATCAATTTCTTGCATAAAGATGGGTATGATGCACCTGAAAGTACCATTTGTACACATAATAGACTTTATGTACATCCCCTTGGTAGCATCATCTTGTCAGTCCTTATTGTACCTAAGTCAGTGAACATGCTTTTCAACATAATTCTGAGATTCAAACTCTTAAGAGTAAATTTGGGTATCCCCTTGTTAGCAGCTATGAATGCAGTTCCCTTGGTTGTACATAAATGCCTAAAGTTTATTCATGAGGCTTTAGTGCACATAATCCATGACACTAGCTATAAACCACTGGTTGCATGTGGTAGCTATTCTTTAGATCACTTTTGGCCTGCACCCATTTGTCTATTCCCACCTAGGAAGGACCTCTTATATTAGACCTATGAGAGGTATAAGAAACGGTGCTTAACACCTAGAGTGAGGTATCCTCCATCTCCTTATGTAGTCTCACATAGAGCCTATTTGAAAGCTAACAGTGATGCCACCATTGCCCAAAGAAGGGAAGAAGAGAAGCGTTCTCGAAGTTCCTCTTCCTCCTCTTCCACTATCTACCATATCTCTTCCTTTGCCCTATTGTGGCATCATCAAATTCTACTCCGTATTTGCGGGAGAACCCTATGATGCCCGCTTGGCGAAAGCCCAAGCGACCTGCATTTGAACTTCCCATTCTACCCACGGAGCCTAGGCCTATTCAATATGGTAGAAGGAAGGGTCCCTATGGGGTATCCTCTATGTCTCATCCTCCACGACCTCCTACTGCTCTTTCCCCCAAAGAAATGAATGGGAAGAGGCCTGCTGCTGAGGCACTAGAGTCGACACCCCCCGCTATCTCTGAATCTTCTCCTCTTTCTCCCATCGAGGAGTCTATCCATCTGCCAAAGATGGCTATGATGGACACTCCTATGGATGAGCAAGAGCATTATGTCCCTTCTCAACTCCTAGCCTCTAGCTCCAAGAGTTGCAGAAATCACTTTGCATGCTAGCGCAAGCATCAGCGAAAGGCTCTAGCAGCTAAGCAAGTCGTTGTGTAAAGAAAGGAAGGGGAGTCAACCGCCTCTATTTTAGGGACTCATGTTGTGTCCTCCTCTCTCCTCCCCTCTACTTCCATTTAATCAAATTCAGTTCTGCTTTCAGCTCCTACTATGAGCATGATTGCACTTGACCCTAAAAAGGTAGAGGTGTTTATCACTCCTTTGGTTGAGCCACCTCTTCTAATGTCCCTCCAAGATATCCCTCCATTCCCTAAACTCATGGACATGTCAAATACCTCAATGGTGTTCATCATGGTTTTCTCCTCCTCTACACCTCTTGCCTCATTTGTGGGGAGTTAACACCCTCTAACGAAGCAAAAGGTGGAAACTAGCCCTTCCAACAATGGGGGGAATAAGAGGAGCCCACCTTCTTCAGAGGGTGGTCCTATGCTGGCTTGTATCATTCTAGTGACAGAGCAAGTTCCAACTTCCCTTGAGTTCGTCACTACTCTTGAGACACTCGGTGAGGCCAACAGTGAATCTTGGGTGTCATCCTCCCCGTCCATTGAGGTAATGCATGGCACACCCATGAAGTGCATGTTGAACTCTCTAGACGAGGTCCCAACCTTATTGGAAATTTTCACAAATTCACTAACCATTGCTCCACAAGAGCTGAGTGAAGAAGACCTTGCAGAGCCTTCTTCCTTGGCTCTTGTTGTAGGAGGGTCAAAAGCTCCCCCCTTAATATTCCACCACTATAGGCTCATCTGCCTTCCCTGTATAATGAGCTAGATTGGGAAGCAGATGACTTCTTGGTTGATGAGTGTTAGGGGAGGGTGCATCTTCTTTATCTTTAGATTAGGTGTGTGTTTGTTGTGATGTGTTCCCTCATGATTGCGTTATGTGTTCCTAGATGAACCTTGTCACCCTCGTAGGTGATTGGATATATGAGTGATTATGTGTTGTAAGACTTCCTCTATTTGTTCTATCATTCTTCCTCTATTATGTGTTTTGATTTTCAGCAAATTGGGGATGATGCAAAGTGTTGGGGGAATTTAGGCTTCCCTTCCATGTTGACCCAATATTTTATTTTTACTTTGTCCTCTTATGCATTTTTCATATGCTCTGATATAGTAGGTGGTTGATGAATGTTCATCTATATACTATTACTATACTTATATATATATTTATGAGCAACTCTAACCCTGAAATATCATATCACCCTTGTGTCCTCTGTCTATGATGTCATTGTTTATTTTTAAATTTTTATATCTTTCTCTCTTCTTTTCTTGAGTTGTCCCTTGTGTGCACAAAAACATCACTTTCATAATTTTTTGACTTTAAGAAAATGAATTCATAGCCAATGAATCCTTTCTCAAAAATCTTTGCAAGCTTTTTCAAAAATTGCATTCTCAACTTGGACCCCTAGCGGAATGTGTTTCCTTCGTCATGGGTTCATAAAGAAAGAACTTGAAAAATTTCCTTCTAGGTGGCAGCAACTTCTCCTACCTGAAAAGCCTCGACCTTCCCCTTGCGAGGGGGAATTTTCTTCCTTTCGAATTCCTTGATGAAGTGAACATCTTTCGAAAGGATTCCTTGATGGTGAATTGATTTGCAAAAAAAAAATCTTGCACTTTCAAACAACATGTCCCTTGAGTGGACCCCTCTTCTTTTGAAGGTTTCTCAAGGGAACCCTTTGAAATCCTTTCAATTTGTTGACTTTTTTTGTGACTATTTGCTTGTTTTCCTGTGTGGCTACTTTTTGTTCTTTGGCATGTTTTATCTACAAATTAACATGTTGATTTGTAGGTGCACCTGTGAAGCCACTTTCCAGTCTGACTCTGCGGAATCCCCTTACATTGGTATTCCTTCATGAGAGAGTACTTGGGGTAATGCCTTCTTTGTAGGTCCAAGGTCATGTGAAGCACTTGCATCCTATGGGATTTGTTCATCATTGGTTTGAGGGCCTTCGGTGTACTTTGTGCAACTTCATAATTCCATGGACCTACAAAGTCCTTTTGTTCCAACCTCCTATTGGAGCCTAAAATTTCATGCAAATTTCAGGTTCCCATGTGTGGCATTTAGTTTCAGTACTCAGAAGTATAGTTGAAAAATCTACTCAAAAGGCCCGCTTTAAATCGTAATTTGAAGCCAGAGCAGTTCCATGCAAAACCACCTTGCGAACATGTTTATCTGACATATATGAGTGTGCACACCAGTTTTTAGCTTCACATGATATGATTTGACAAAGTTTCAAAAGGCCAAGTTGAAGGGTTCTGCGATGGTCTGTTGTTTACATAGTGTTAAACCTGTTAAAGTGACCAACTTTGGAGAACAATATTAAGCAATTGAAAAGATATTATGACAAATTGATTGGTGTATCAGATTCTCCCCACCAAAATTTACCTTCATGCAAATTTTCAGGGCTTCAGGACATCATTTGGTATTTTTTCAAAATCAAACCCAAATAGAATTTACCCAGTTTGAAGATTACATTTCCATAAGTCTTTCGCAAAGGTCAACTTTGATGTTTGATATTTTGTGAATAAAGACGCTTGGTGAAAAACCATCTTGCACACATGTTCACCATGCCTAAATGAGCTAATATCCAAAGTTATATTTTCTCATAATCACATTTGATATTTTATCAAAAAAGGCAAGTGGAGGGTTTCAATTGAGCTTGACAGTGGTAATTTTTTCAGAAAATGTTGAGTAAGCAACTTTGGGCATTCATGGTTTGCAATCCTGATAACTTCATGACCAACCATTTGATGAGAATACTCTCCTATAATAACTCAACATTTCTGCACATTTTCATGGTTGGAGGAGGAGTTCTGGTGTGCTTTTTAATTGTTTTCCGACTGCTCCCAGGCTAGATTTGGCACCCCGAAAAAGTTGCAAATTTTGAAATTCTAAGAATGACCCAGTTGGTGTTTTGGCCTCAAATGTTTCCAACTTTAATTTCATTGGATTATGAGCTCATTTGGTGTATTAATTTAAAAATTTATTGTTCTCACTACATGCTCTGACAGGGTCAATTTACAAAGGAAGTACCTTGATTTGGCGAGTTGTTCAAAATTTGTTAGAAACCCACTTCCAAAATAATTGATCACAATCCATTGCAAATTTTTGTGGCTCCAGGATGCTCCGTGTGCCCGCAGTGAAATTACTTTGTTTGCCCCCTAGCCGAAATTGAAAAATTCTTTCTTAAATCCTAAAGTTCAAATGATATATCTTTTAAAACATTTGACATGTTTTAAAATGAATATAGTAGCTTTAAAAACCCTAAATATTTCATTGTTTTATAAATTTTAACTTTGTAAAATATATGGAAAACAAAACCAAGCAATAAAAAATATTGAAGATACATTAGACAAGGTATAAAACTCTGTGCATACATCAATTGATAAAGAAGTATTTATAGAATTCCATGGAGAGAAGCTACATGTTGGACACAAAATGAGAAGATATCTACAGATGGGTAACAATGAAGGCACTCATGTGGGAGACAACAATAAATGAGGAATTATTTAGCAATCACTCTATTACAAGTATATTCTACCTAAATAAGAAATGGAGCTATTATTTGTAAACTCTAAAACAATACTGCGATGCAACAAAAAATTTATCCAAGAGAAATTTCTATCGTTGGGAGTCACTCCAAAGCCCCACTGATAGCCCGATAGGCTTACTTCATCGGCAAAAGAATTGAATATCGGCGAGAGAAAAACATTGGTCCCACCGATATAGCGAAATGCATGAAGAGGAAAACAAGGATTAAATAAAAAATTTATCTTGATTTTAGTAATATTGATATGGAAAATATAAGGTGCATTTCACCAAAGGGGTTACAAAGTGAGTAGTTATTTAATCGAAGAATGAAGTGAAAATATATACCAGTAAATGCAAGATGAAATATCTTTACTAAGGAGGAGAGAATACTTTACACAGGGTGAAGATTCACAAATTAAATACAAAGAAAAATACTTTCACCAGGATGGGAAACATTTTCAGTAAGTGAGTTATAAAGCGGGGGAATTATTTTTTATATTTAATGGGTGAAAAATGAATTTTCTAGCAAAGGATAATTATCGAAATTGATTTTTCACGAAAATGCAAAAATGGAGATTAAAGTTAAAATATTTAATTTTCCAAGGGAAACTAATTAAATATTTTATTTTTCTGAAAATAATTAAACAAGGAGCTACATCGAAAAGAAGAGTTGCACCAGACCGATGTTGTGGAGGGTCATAACCCTTAAAATATAATGTATATATGTAAGATGAAATTAGAATAGGAATTAGGCAATAGGTTAGGAAATCATCAACTTAGTTGGATAGATTGAACAGTTGCCAAAACAGAACATTATGTTATGTATTGCAAAATATTTTGATGTAATATAATGGACAAGAAGGCTTAATCTGGTGATCCAATTGTGGTGTCATTTTTTTGTTGAATTAATTGAAAAATATTATCAAGTTGTCTTCAAGGTTGAAATTTCCTTATTATTTAAATTGATGTATCAAGGATATTTTCAATTTATCAAGGCACATTTGTTATTCTTATGTGGTTCAGTTAACTGGCTCCTTCAAGCAAGGATTAAATTCTTTTAATTAATCACAATAATATGGAGAAGGTCATATGGATCAATAAGAAGAACTTGATAATTGCATTCTTGCATGTTTATACAAGGTATAAATAGTCACAAGTGTCAAGCAATTCGAATTATAGCTAGTAAGTCACATATCTTTCACCTCTTGAATCCATTAGCCCAACAGGAATAGGCACTGGTCATACCAATTCCATTTTAGAATTTCATAAAATCTTATTCAAAACATTCACATTTCAAATTCAATACTAGGAGTAGGCGTAGTCAGCAAGCTTTCATCTATTACACTTTATGCCACTGTGATAGATCCACAAACTTAACTGAGTCATACAATTCTAAATCTTCTTTAGTTATCAAGGTCTACCCACCTAGGTTTAGTAGATCTTGAAGTGTAGGTAGTCATCAACCATATTGGTTAACTCTGTTCATTGGTTCAAAAATGTTGCAAAGTCTGATCATAGAGTTTGGCATCCTCTTAGGACTTGTAACCTACATTTTTGAGATCCAATACCTCCTCACGAGAGAGTACCTATGGAGTTTTCTTTCCCTACGCTTTCAAGTTTTCCAAATTACGGTTTGCTTCCTTGACAATTGAGGTATACATTTCTAACTCTTCAATCTACTTTACCGAAAGCTCATCGATATTCACACTTGCTAAAGTGGGGGAAAAATGTATAGGAGAAAATTTGCATCCCTTGTGTAAATTCCCCTTTTGGATACCCTCACCTTAGAAAATCAAATCTGAAGGTGAAATTCCACATCACCCATCTGAAATGCATCCACTTGGCATGTGTTTTGTGTGCCGATGGAAATTTTTGTCAAGGATGCAAGCGTGGCGCGCAGATGTCTGTGTGACGCACTGCCATCTCTGAAATATTCCCACACTTGAGTCCATAGGGACGTTACACTCCTCATTGGGGACACTTTGTAACGCCATTGTGTGACCAACTGACCTGAAAAAAGGTTCATTTTGGCCTTCAAATACATTCATTTCACACTCACTTCAACTTTTGGACATTCATTCAATCTCTTTGACATTCAATCAATCTCTCTAGCAACATCACTTAATTTTCTTCACACTTTTGGGATCTCTTGAGCTTACTCTTGAAGCATTCTACTAGCATCTTCACAACTCAATTGAGCATTATAGCAGTTAGTTACTCCATCAATTTCATCCTTGCACGTGCTGCCCTACCATAGAAGTTGTGAACATGGAGTCTTGTGAGATCTCCCTTCATTACAGTTGCATCTATGGAAACTTTGCCAAGTTCGTTACCTTGCATTCTCCCTTCATTGGCCTTGAGTGTTGTTGATGGTCAAAAGTAACACAACGTTAAACAAAAAATTTCTACTCTATTTCTCCTAAAAAAGACAAATGATCTAAAACCACTTATCTTCCAATGTCTTTGTAGTTGGTTCTCAACTGTGTTGTCATCATTCAATGGTCCATGCAACTATAATGTTCAATGGGGGCCTTTGCTAGTAAATGAGTACAAAATGGATAGTATAAAGCAATTTAACATGGGTGTTTCAAATAAACAGAAAAAGATCGATGAAGGATTACAGAACAGTAATATGTGAACACATATTTCTTTCAATTCAGATATGCAATTATTATAATGAGCATTTTCCAACTATCTAAAACTAGACAGAATGACATAATTCATGAAACAATTCATACCAGCACATCCATTCACAGTGAAGATTTAAAATATGCAACCATTCATCGTCACCTTTTTTTAATACTTTTTAATAATAAAATTCCATAAGCTCATCACCAAAATTAATAGATCAATAAACAGTAAGAAACATCATCCACAAATAACACAATAGATGGTTTTAAACTCATAATATTCTATTGATTTCCATCAATTAAGACACATTTATGCACAACAAAGTTCATTGGCATACAAAAAACCATTGTCTATCAACATTACTGTTAAACTAACAATCTTCTGAAAATAAACTACTTGCATTAAAAACTTGTAAAATTGTTCAAGTGTCTTGCATAAAGCAATAAAAATAAAATTGTATCTATTCTTTTGGTAGCCAATCTAACTTCAATCAGCCAACCTTTTTAATGAGGAGAAAATTCTAAGTTATAGAAAGAATTAACATCAATTTCTCCTTTCAAAAATCAAGATCCACAAATTCGGGGCTCAAATCCATAATAATAGGGGTGCCTCCAATTGAGCTTGAGATTTGGTTTGCTGAAATCCTTGCATTTGAGAAGTATGCCACATGTCCATCTAGTCAAAATTTGATTGGGAGTCCTACCAAGTACACTACTAATCACCATGGCCAATCCTTGGTCTATCAAAATTGACCTCGAGTTGTCCACTTCTTCAAAAATAGATCTAAAGATGCTGCTATCCATAGGACACCTGGAGATGGTTGACATTTCTGACCTGATTGCTTTCCAAAAAATGGAATATTCCCTTGCCACTTAGCTACTTGTAGCTCCTTTGGATGCTTTATGTTTGAAATAATCATCCATATTGCTAAAAATCTATTTTACTATTTCCTCCTCAGACACATCTACCCAATTATACCCTTAACATTGCTCTTTCATATTCTTTAGTAGTGGCTGTGTATATATCCCGTAGTTGGGCAACATTTCGGACAATGTCTCATACATAAAACTTGATGTCCATGAGCTTGTCCAGGAGAAGACCTTCATCATCATATCCTTTCTTAATCATCTCTTCCAACCTATTACTCCACTAATCCTTCATTTCCTATAAATAAATTCAAGAAACACTTGGTGAAGCCTCTTTACCAATCAGTTCAACAATAATCCCCTTTACGATCTTTCTTTCCTCAAAAAAATCTTGGTGAGCCTACTGCAGTATTCTTCTATGTTCCTTGAGGACTTCTATTTTAAAGATCAAACTATTCATACACTTATCAAGGTAACTAAAATCTTGATCTTCGAGAATGGCATACTCAAACACATCTTCCTTAGGCAACCTCTTCAATACTCCCAATTTCTTCATATGCTTGGAATATTTATCCTCTTCTCTTCCAAGAAACTTGATATATTCACCTAGGGACTTCAGTAGATCACCTACCTCCTTATAAATTTTCAAACTAGTGGTGAAGAGCTCCTTTCTATCCTTCTTAAGAAGTTTAATACACTTCTCCATCATTTGTGATTTTCTCTTCATTTCAGTCAACTCTTCGACCTCTTTGCAGCTCATTAACACATGAGTTTCTGATGGAGTTGGCTATTAAAGAGTGGATGTAATTAACTCTTCGATAAAAGTCTTCATTTTCCCTACCTGAGCTTTGTGCTCATCCTTAGCCTACTTGTCCTTGATCAATCATGACTTAATAGTGGTAGCCACAATATCAATCAGATTTATCTGTTGATTTCTTGTCTGCTTGCCTAGATTGATAGTGTTTATTTGAAAATTTGTGACCTAAAGCTCCTTGTCATCTTTATCAGCCATAGGTGTAGCAATATTTTTTATCAAGTCTCCATCATCAATTAACTTTGTAGAGTGAACAACACGAGGTTTCTTCTTTGGCTTCACTTTATCTATCTCCTTTACCATTTCATCCCATGTTACAAGTTGGGCCTGAACCTGTTGTCTCTTCTCCAAATTTAATTTTAACCAAGTAGGAGAAACTGGTTGGGTTACTACCTATTAAGTACTAGGAAGTGCGGATGAAGGAGGTGTAGAAGAAACTACCTCCATGGTCTACTTAGAATAAATATTTTATTTTCTCCTCGTTCTTTTTGCAACCTTTCTTGTTCCATTTTCTCATTTTGAGCTTTAATTTCTTCTATCTTTCTCATTTCTTCTTCTTTTGGTGCAGCTTCCTCTTCATCCCTTAACCTTTGTTGTTCTAACTCTATTGCACGAAGTTCTTCTTCTACTACTTTATCTTTCTCAAATTTCTCCTTTTATTCCAACTCTTGTGCAACAACTTCTTCTTCAACATTCTTTTGTGCCTCAACAACTTCATTCTCTTGAGTTAGCCCTTCATCTTTCTTTCTTTTAACTTCTTCTTCACTAGATAACTCTTCAGTAGCTTTCTTTTTAGCAGCTTCTAGTATTTCCTTTTTTTCATCTTCAGTCAAAACATCATTCAATGTAGTATGATCCAAAAGACTTCCTAGATCAAACGTAGTGTTTTATTCTCCAGGTTCCTCTTCTTCCCTCTCGAGATACTCTTCCCATTCTTCTCTTTCTTCTTCATAAGGTGGAGTTTTCTCAGAGCTCGAGGGTATAGGTGAATCTATCACATTAATCATTGGGGCCCTCTCCTCTTGAGCAACTTTTGTTTCTGTAGTTAATGGTGTGGTGAGAGGGGTATCCTCAATTTGCATAGGCACTATAGAAGGGCCTTTCTAAGTAGTTTCTTCCCCAGGATACACAGTGGCTATGGGTGTAGCACCAAGACCTGAAATAACCCCTACCGCAGCAGCTTGATAAGTAACCTTAGCTTTTTCTAAATCTTTAGTAACATGCTTCACCATTACTTCTTCACATTGAGCAGGTTCCTCCGTGACCACCTCCATGGCTATAACAGTTTTCTTTAATTGCTTATACAGACTTGTCTTAGTGGAAGAAGTGGGTTCACTACAAGAATCCTTCTTCCTTGCAGCCTTAACTCTTGGTTGCTTTAAACAGAGGTTAAGCCATTTTAGGCTTCTATCCACCACTACCTATGACACTTTACGAATATTAGTTTCCTCTTTTCCCATCCAATTGACTGGATCCAAATCCTTGGAGGCCACTTTATCCATTTCATAGTGGGGATCAAGAGTAATGCCATCATCAACTCGATGCCCTCTAGAAAATCCTTTACAACCTCGAAATCCTTCATCTTGGGACTATTCAAAATTTCATATCCCCTTTTCCTTACTTCAAACTGATCTTGTAGGTTGGCCCAAAATTCTTTCAGAAGTGGTCGATGATGGGGAAATTGTGAAGCATATAAACCATACATTTTCTTCTTAGGATCAAAGTCTTTTTTGGATGCATGATATTTGAGATTCATGGGATGGAACTCCTCCATTGTTTTCTTGGCTACTATCAAGGAGGAACAAGAATAAAACCACAATTGCAATGGGAATGAGTGGCAACTAGCCTTGTGTTGTGCAGAGAACTTAGCATTCACCTCAGAAGCTTGGCGAACAAATTTCATCAAGACCCATCTATCCCCACAACACCTTGGAAATTTGAAAGGGTTCCCATCATATCCAAACAATGTAAAATAGGTGGATCTGGGGTATTGGATGAACCAATATCCTCACTCTTCAATAAACTCCATTGCCTCTCGAGACAGTCTGAAACCAACATCACCTATGAGTTGATTAATGATAACATATAGAAATGAATCATTGACCCTTTTGAAATGCTTCTTCACTTCCTTCAACTCTAGTTGATCATATTATTCCCATACTTTCTTTCGATCTGGACCATCATCCATTGATCCTACTAGTGTTAAACCTGAAAACTATCCCATTCATGTAGCACAATATATCACATATGAAGACATATAGAAAGCCTTGGTTTCTGCTACTTTCAATAACTAATCATGGATGTTATCTAAAATTATCTATCCCCAATCCAAGTATTGTGATCCTTCTATAATCAATTGAATGAATGGAAGCATCCAGTTCTCAAAGGTACAAGATTTTTCCTTCCCAAAACATCTTGCCAATAATGTGATCATATCACGAATATCTTCAAAGAAATCATACCTCTTTGGTTTAGGGGGTATCTTTTTTACTAATTTGGCTACGTGTACCAATTTAGAAGCAGAAATCCTCTTTGCCCTTGGGGAAGCATGTTCTGAAAAATTATCCTCACAAAACTGATCTAAATCAATATGTCCCACAAGCGTCTCAGTGATATTCATGACCTCACATACAAACTTGGATGGTACTGGGGTTCCTTGGAGCTTATACTTCATTTTGATAGGGACTTGCTCTAGTTTTAGCCCTTTAGCCTTTTCCCCCTTTGATGTTCCTTCAGTGGGCACTTCCTCCTCCAAATCATACATTTGTTTAATACTAGCAATATTGATCATTATCAAATAATGAGGAGAAAAGTGAGGAGTAGATTAGCACAAGCATTCATATTAATCATCATTCATTCAAGAAATATTTCCATTTTACAAGTTAACTTAGCATTTTTAGGTTTCAGGTTCGGGACAAAACTAAGAACTTGACCATTCTAAGCATAATACTAAACTATGTCAAAAGTCAGGATTGGGAAAATCCTTGAACTTGAACTTAATGTAACACCTTTCAACTCTATCAGACATCGAAATTGGGTTTTTGTTCAACACCTACACCCATGGTGAAGAGAAGGTTTGGTTTCATTCCGTGATTCAATCTCGCAATGTGTTCAGAAATCAAGATCAAGTTTTCGCTAGACAGTGACACTTGAAAAATGGAGTTGGTAAGGGTTCCATCAAAATTTCGATCCTGATGGAACATTGGAAGTTGGAATCAAGCTATGGTATGAGACTAGCCTCATAACGGTGAACAAGTTTTGGTAGCATCCCGATTTTGATCTCGATAAGAGATTGGGAGTCAGAATCAAGATTTCGTTAAGAACCTTACCTTTGGTATTTGTAGTGGGGATAAGTTAACTCCAAGTTCCAATTTCGATGCTATGTTGGAAGTTGGAATCGAGAAGGCACTGAGCGGTGGCACTTAAAGCAATGTAAAAAGTAGGGTGCTCCTCTGAAATCTGATATGATAGTAATGTAGGAATTGGAATCGAGACACAAGTGGATAAATCATCAATACTTTGAACCTTTTGGAGTCACAACATGAACTTTGATCCCAATGAAACATCAGAAGCCAGAATCAGGACAAAGCAAGGGCCTAGACCCAAGCGATGGTTTAAACATACAACACAATTCTGAATCCTGATTCGAACATAGTTTCAGGATCGAGGTCAAGGTAATCAACAAACACGAAGGAAAAATAAATGTAACAATATCTAAAAATATGCCTTCGAAATTGGGATTTGTTTAGTAATGATCAGACCTTAAAGATTTATCAAATTTCAAACATATCCAACCAAGTAGTTTGGAAAACCCTAGATAAACTAGGGCATGACGGAAACGAAAAAACCTACAAACAAAAGATGAAACAAAACGTGAGAAAAAAAGGGGAAAACCCAAAACAAAACAAGGAGAAACAAACCAAAGGGTTCAAGAACGAAGAAAAAGGCACCAAAGGGTGCCAATAAAAACATAAAACAAACCAGAACGAACGAGCAAGAAACAAGAAAAAAATGTGAAACAACAGAGAAAACAAGCATAGGAAAACCAACAACAAAGGGAAAACACAGGACAAGATGCCTACCTCCAAACGTAATTGAAAATATGATAGCAAGTTGAGAAATCCAAGTGCTACCTCAAGCCCTAACTCTCAGCATGCGCTCAAGTTCGTTCTATCAAACTGTACAAGCCAAAATGAATGAAAACCAAGGAGCAACGAGAATAAAAACTCACTCATGCATGCAAATAAGTGTCCATAAATGCAAGTAGGTTGGGCCTCAGGATCGGGGAAAAAGTCATAAATGTGCCATCACAAGAATGAAGGTAAACGAGAGTCAAGATCGAGACATGGCACGACACTGAACTTTCAATGATTGCAATGTTCAAGGGAAGGTCTAAAATCTGAATCCTAATAGGAAAAAGACAAATGCAGGAATTGAGATCAGGATAGAACATAGAAAAAAACTTTGGAAAAGTTCTAGGTTCAAGTTCTGGTCCAAATTCCAATTCCAAAAAATACAAAGAGGGTTAGAAATTAGGATCGAGATGGAAGCAAGAATCTTGGTTCTGATTCTGGTTCGATGTCCGATTTTGATACAAGAAAAAATACACAAGGAAGAAAAGCAGAAGTCGGGATCAGAATGAAAATAGGAACTTACACTTTTAAGGGTGTAAGGTGATGGTTCTGATCTGAAACCCGAATCCGATAAAATAAAGAAAACACACGAAAAAGCACGTGGATCGGGATTAGACCATAAATAGGAACTTGAACATTGGAAAGTAACAAGGTTCAATGATAGTCCAAAACCCGAACCAAAAAAAAAAGGAAAACAAGGACTTAGGAGAAAAAAACAACTTCCAAAGCCCTAACAAGAACACCAAAGAAAAAAACATCAAAGGGGGACCCATTTCAACCAAAAATAAAATGGGGTGGTTATGTAAGGCATAAAAATTGGTGATTCGACTAGGAAAATGGTTTACCCATTTTTAAGATACTGAAGAATTCAGTCACCCAAAACCTCTAGTTTATGAACCTTTAACTTGAGTAGGATCGATTAAAACAAAAAAGGTTGAGCTAGAATCTCAAAATGTGCATAAAAAACAATAACTTTGAATCTGAGTGTGTGCATGTATGGTGCATCCTTTCCTTAATGACTTTGTGTATCCTTAAAACAATTGTATTAAGATTCAAGCTACGTGAAGTGAGTCCCTTTAGCTATTCTGCAATGGTATCTTGGGCAATGCTCCACTACCAGTTAGGCATCCATAGCCCCGATAGAGATACCTCTAATTCTCTCAAAGCATTGCTCTACTACTAGCCAGGTTTCCATCGCCCTGGTAGAGATACTTGAAACACCCTTATAATATTGAGTTTACTGTAATTTATACTTCTCTTTTCTTTTCTTTCCATAGTTTACATGAAGTAATTATTTTCTTATCTTTTCCCTCAATACTTCAGATGTAAGAATTTGAAAGTTAGGTTGAGAACTACAATGGACCTCATGACAACATTAAGACTTGGATTTTTCACTTGACTCATGAATACAGTCTCCCTAAGATAGACAGGGCCTTATGGAAATAAATGATCCTATCTAAAATGTGTCAAATTCAGCCGTGGTTTATGAGATTACTTAAAATTCCTATTTGTTCTTAACCTCTCAAACTTTCATCAAGATGTACATATAACATAAGTTTTGAAATGAAAGAGCTCAACAGACATACCTGAAAATACCTAAATAAATTTCTTGGTCATAGTACCCTTAGTATAGGGTTGGGACCCTAGCTCGGTTGGCTAAATCTTTCCTGTTGTAGGAGGTTGGTCACAAGGTCTAGTCTCCCCCACCCCTGTGGTACCAGAGGGCATGTCGTGCCAGCGCCGTCAGTCATGTTAAATTTTTTACCAGGCACACTGCAGTTTATAGGGCGCCGTGCTACCCGATTCCTACAGTCTAAAAAAAATAAAAAAAATAGTACCCTTAGTATGCTTTGAACAACTACCCATTATTCTGAAATGAATAAAAATGAAATTCCCCAAAAATAGAAACAAAACAACAAATAAAAACAAACAACAAACAACAGAAAGCATAAAACAAAGGAAAACAAACAAGCAAGCAAACAGAAAATGAGAGAAAGACTAAATTACATATGTACAAGGGTCGAACGATCAGGCCTTCATGGGCCAAAGTAATGCTTGAGAAACTACCCATTGACTAGCAATGGAATAGGTTCTCCTATCAAGGTGCTAAGATGGAAAGCATTCTCACCTAGGATCTCAGCGATCTGATATGGACCCAACCAAAGTCTATCAAACTTTTGGTGATCCCCTTCCTCTCCCTAGCTTTGTCCCATAGCAACACAAGGTCTAATATTTTGAAAACCTTGTTTTGGCTCTCTTTCAAACCAACATTTTACTAGAGCCTGATGTTTGGAAAACTGTTGCAAAGCAACATCCCTCTGTTCTTCTAGATTAATCAAATTAGTTAGTCGGACCTCCATCCTATCATCATTAGAATAAAACTATTGCATGAACCACAAAATGGGTATCTATAGATGAATAGGGAAGACTAGGTCTTGGCCATAGACTAGCTTAAACATTGAGTTTCCTAAGGCGGATTTGATTTTGATCCTATATGCCCATAAGGAAAATCTTAGCTGTGTGTGCCAGTCCCTAGAATTACTTTCTAGCAACTTCTTAATTACCTCCAACAAATTCATATTGGAAGAGACTCTACTACCCCATTCCCCTATGGATAGTAATTAGATGAATACTTCAAAACAATTTTATGTTCATACGCCCACTAAATAAATTGTGCAGAAGAAAAGGTAGGGCTGTTATCACATACTAGAGTAAACGGTACTCCAAACTTGGTAACGACATATTCATTGAGGAATTTGATAACAACATAGGTGATACTATTCTTGCAAGGTTGAGCTTCAATCCAACGTGTACAATAATCCATTGTAGTTAGAATAAATCTATGACTTGCTGAAGAATTCAAATTAAGGGTGATCCCACAATACTGGTTTACAATTTTTGGCCAAATTGGACATTGAACTAATTTTTTTTAACAAATCTTCACTTTCGGGAACCTATAGTGGCTAAACCGTGAGGAATTTGATGCAAACTAGTGCTTTGTGATTTTTTTTTTGTAGATTCTAAATATATATTTTAAAAAAAAATTGGAATCATATTGCACTTCTTTTTCCATCTCCTTCGAAAACTTGTTTTTAACAATAAACACCATTTTTAAAGTGTGACATCACTAGCTAACACATAACTTTTTTTCTATGAAAGATTATTATTATTTTTTTTTCAAATTTAGATTCATAACTATGATATATAGTGCATGGAATTTGTTCCATAGCATTTCATTGAATATTCTTTTCTTAATTAAGTTTCAAACTCAAACCTTTTAAAATTTAGACATGATTCACTCGCTAAAGCATAACTTTTTTTGTATGTATCAAAATTCAATTATTCTTTTGGATCAAGGACATCAATATCTAGTGCACTGCTATTTTTCAAAAAATAATTGATAGTCTACTTTTTTTCCACATGTGCAAAACAAAGAGCTTGGTTTTTAGCGAAAAACCTATGTTTGAACAAACTATAAAATAGAATACATAATAAAACTAAAATTAAATTTATATTTGATGGATAGCTCCTTCTGAGGAATAACGTCATCTAGTTGGGTGTATGAAGTCTCCTCCATTTTCATCCTCAACCCGAGCTTCGAAGGGAAAATTTTTGCAAAAAATTGGTGCAAGAGGGGGAGAAGGGGGAAAAGGGGGGGTTTGCTCGAACCCCCCTTGACCTTTCGAATGAATGGGGGTTCGAGAGAACCCCCTTTTTTCAAAATTTATCTTTATTTTTATTCTAGAAAATGTGAAAAATGAGGGACCCATCATTTAATAGGGTTTGCTCAAAGGGGGGATTCAAGTGAACCCTTTTTGTGTTCGTTTGGACCCTAAGTTCATTCAAACCCCCCAAACCCAAATTTTTCTTCATGGGGTTTTCTTTTGCATTTTTGCTTCCTCGATGGAATTGTAAACCAGTTTTGTAGGATCACCCTTAATTACCTTGACAAAGTCTAATACCCATTGGGTGAATGGTCTTACCTCGTATACAGGTTGTAGGGGAATTGTCATATTACATTCCCTAGATGTTAAAGTTTGACATGTATGACATGTCCTAGCGTGTTGGTGTGAATCTCAAAACACATAAGGCCAATAATAGCCTAATCTCAAAATATAATGTGCCATGGCATCGACTGAACCGTGACCAGTACCATGTCTGGCATGAAACTCATTAATGACCTATTTTGCTTGTTGTTGATCCAAGCAATGCAAATAAACACCATCAAAATTATTCATGTACAAGGCTCCTCCTTTGACCATATAGTGAGTACTCTTCAGTCTTAGTGCTCATCTCTGAGTGGTATTCATCCCAACGGGACACTTATTGTTTAACAACAAGAAGATCAAATCAGCATACCATGGGTCGTTGGTGAATGATTTTATTATGTATTACTGACATGTGATTTTGGGATCAACGTCTATAATGGATTTGGATGGGCCTTGTCCTCGGACTAGCTTCATCAAGTAAATTTCAAGGTTGAACTCATGTAGAATTTCCATCCATTTTCCCCTTCTTTCTCCCATCTCATTCTGCATTAGAAGGGACTTCATTGCAGGGTCGGGAACTATGGTTGTGATTTGATTGCGTAGAATGTTATGCTGAAATTTCTTAACCTCTCTTACCAATGAAAAATCCTGCTTCTCTAATGGTGGGTATCTAATCTAAACATTCTTTAAGGGGGAACTCATAAAAGCTATTGGTCGTTCATCCATTTTATCTTTTTTGCTATGTCAAAACAGTAGCACACGAATGATCAGATGCAAAAGAATAAATGTAAAAAGGAATTAAATAGTCAAGACTGGTTAAGATAGGTGCCTCTGAGATAGACTATTTGATTTGTGAGAAGGAAACCTTGGCCTCATTACTCCATTAAATCTTCACATCTTTCTTCATCATCTCATTGAGGGGTTTTACAATTTTTGCAAACTTAGTTATGAATTTTCTTACGAAGTTTATCTTTTTGAAGAAAGACCTCATTTCCTTTTTGCTGCTAGGTATGGTTAGTTTTAGGATGGAATCCACTCTATCTGGGTTGATTGAAATCCCCCTTTTTGATATTATGTGACCCAATAATTTCCCTTCTGAAACCCCAAACACACATTTCTTTGAGTTAAGGGATACACCATAGCTTATACATTTTCGAAGGACCTTTGAAAAGTCAACAGCTTGGTCTTCCCTATTCTTAGAAAATACAGTCAAATCATCCATGTAAATGATAATACATTTACCTACCATATCTTTAAATACAACATCCATCACATGCTAAAAGGTGGCTCCAACATTAATGAGACAAAATAGCATCGTTTGGTAGGAAAATGTCCCCCACTTGGTAGTGAAAGCAGTCTTCATTTTTTATTCATAGTTAACTAGCACTTGATTGTATCCTAAATAGCCATCCAGGAATGACATCATCCATGAGCTGTTAACTATCTGTAACACCTCCTCAAGAGAAGGAAGTAGGTAGTTATCTTTTTCTGAAGCTTTATTGAGGTTTTTGAAGTTGACACACAATTTGATTTCCCCATTCTTTTTACGAATAGGTACCAGATTTGCAACCCAAGTCAAATGCATTACCGAAAAAATGATCATTTCTGATAGTAGTTTCTACACCTCTTTTAGGATCAAACGTTCAATTAGATCATTAACTAGACATTTCTTCTGATGGAATGGATTTTCTTCAGGTTTCAAAGAATTGGTGTGCATTATTACCGAAGTATCAAAGGTTCCTCAAGCAATTTCTACAATATATTCTTTTAGTACCTTCAAGATTTTGTCTTGAATATCCTTCAAACAAGTCTTGCCAATGGATATGTTCTTCTCTAAGCCTAAGTCTACCAAGTTGTATGATTCATATTTTCCTCCTTCAATATTAGTAGGTAAATTTTCATGAGCCTAAGGATCAGAATCGAAGATTCTGTCTAGTGCTACCATTCCCTTAGGAATGTTGTTGGTTTTCATATTCATTATACCCTCTGCATCACAATCTTCTAGATCCCAATCCCCTTGATCCATGTCAGACTCATCAATGATTTTCCCTTCAAAGAAATTTGCACTTGCTAGGAAGGCAAGGATATGTTGATCGTCATCGAAAACCTAGAAGTTCCAGACATTGTCAGGAATGGTTGGAATCGACACTAATTTGACAGAGAACATTTTTAGTTTGGAATCCTAAATAGGTTCCAAAGTACTAGCAACAACAACAAGTGCATCTATAATCTGATTGTCTTCTCTATAAATCAACTTAATATTGAAAGTAGTGAAGTCTTCGATCAGGTTCCATATTTTGTTTCTATATGCAGCCAACCTTTTATTGTGGCATGTGTACTTGCTATGAACCTACTTGAATATCACCTCAAAATCTCCCATTACTTTCAGAGCTATCACTTTCTTCTGATGCACAAACATCAATCCTCTAGCGAGTGCCTCGTACTTTGCAACATTGTTAGTATAGCCAAACTATAACCTATAAAAAGAAAATTAATTTTTCCCTTTTGATTTAGTTAGTTCTACTCTAGCTCCACTCCCGATTTTAGATTTAGAACCATCAAACTTCAGGGTCCATAGTTGATCTTGAACTCGGGTTTCTTTCTTCAGGTTAGCTACAGGTGATTGCTTAAGAGAAATAGGTGGTGGCTCAGACTAGTTTGAGATATTAAGATCGGGAGACTGCATAAATGATGACTGTCAGGTATTTCATCAAGGTTTAAAACGTGTGCGAAGACTATTTCCTGTGCCTCATTGTGATCAAAAATTCTACAACTCATTTTCTTTTTGAGCAATTCCCTGGGAATTGGAAGGTTAGCAGGGGCAAGGGTATTAGATAATTTCTAAAGTTCCTCATTCTCATTTCATGAATCAGAAAATAGGATCTGATTTTGACCAACTAGGGATGAGACTTCCTCTTGGGTATTGTTTGTCCTTGTCAAAATAGTCGCATCCTTAGCTTCAAATGGAAACTAACTTACA
This sequence comes from Sequoia sempervirens, assembly GCA_007258455.2. Lineage (NCBI taxonomy): Eukaryota > Viridiplantae > Streptophyta > Pinopsida > Cupressales > Cupressaceae > Sequoia > Sequoia sempervirens. The sequence goes on along the minus strand of VDFB02282889.1, from coordinate 18,788 downwards.
GATGTTTTGGGATTGTATCTACAAGTCACTCCTAATTGATAGACATGACTCAAAATATCCAAATAAGATTGACACATCAACTTGAAATGGTTCTAGTAATGGACCCAAAACCAATTCAAGAGTAACAAACTCCATAATTCAACCTCTTCTCCAAGGACCAGCTTATCTTGTTTCAATTTCTAAATTAAAACCTACTAGTTGATAGTGGTCATAGGGTCACTGTGCTCTAGAGGTTGTGAGCAATTAGGATTAAACATTGAAAAAATCATAATTTCTTCCCTCCTATAGACACCTAACTCAGTTTCAAAATAGGCTACTTTGTTAGGGTTGTCATATGTTGTGATCATATGCTTCAAGCGAGGTTCACTTTCAATTCTAATCTAAGAGTCTACCCCCTTCCATGGCAGCCACATGTATGAGAAGTATAGGGAGAGATAACCTCCTATAGCTTTCATCAGGTCTCGGATTAACAACATGCCATACATTTTGGGGATATCCACAATCTAAATATCCATATGGATTTGAATCTGTGGGTCTAACCCAATCTATACATGCACATTTTTCAATTCTCCTATGACATTAACCTCAGTGTATCCAGCTGTATAACTTTCTTATGAGTTTGAACTAGAGTTAAGCCCAAATTTTTAGAAATAGAGAAAGGCATAACATTACCTAAGGCTCCAGAATCCAAAAGGAAATTATGTAGATTCTTGCCAAAGATTCTTAGATTCAAAAGGAATGGGGGTGTCCCTGTCTTACCTCTATACAGGGTTGTGTTCATGTTAGTAGTTGGAGCCGCCTTAGTATTTCCTTTCAACTGATCCACCTCTTCCAACACTTTCAACATGATTTCACGTTGAGTGGGACACCACTTTAGAATATCAAAGAATGACAATAAATTTATATGTTTCTACATCTATGAAATGAAATCAAATTCCATGCCATTATTACTCTACTGTTTAGGAGCGAAGGTATTGTTACCTTTGCTAGGAAAGCTAGGCGATCCTTTTGGTGGAGGTGGATTATCATTTGTGTTCTAATTAGGGGGAACCATATTGTTGGGAGGGGCAGATATAGTAAAGGGATCCTTGTACTGATTTCTTAGAAAATGGCCTTCCTTAGCCTAAAAATCCTAAGCATCGTATGTATCTACTTCTGGTTCATTTTCTCCTTGCATAGGAAACCGTTATTCCTCATCATAGGTCTCAAAATCCATGGATGTATCCACAGATCCACCACCTTTGTTGGAATTTCCCTGTGGTGATTGGGAATCAACTTGTGCAATCTTAACCATTTTTTCCATCTCTAAGGGTAGTTAACTTCAGAATACAGGGTAGTGTCATGTAATATGCACCAATTAGTCATGATGTTCAAATCTACAACATTTGTAGTATGTGGTTTGTCTTCATTGGCTTGAGATTTATGGGGAAATCCTCCATTGTTGGGTCTAGTGTCCCATTGTCGGTTGTTGGATCTTTGGTTTTATCTCCTATTCTGATTCTGATAATTCTGACTCTAGTAATTCTGGTTTTGGAATTTTTTTTATTCTTTATTTGTGTTCTAGTTGGAATATTTTTTTTGGTTGGAATACCCTCCCTAATTTTGGTAACTCTAATTCTTGTTTTGGTTTGAAGGGGGGTTCAACTTGAATTGGGCCATCTCATTGGTCACTTGGGATAAAGTTTTCTTCAAAGTTTCTAACTCTATTGTCAAATGAGTAGTGCACTCACTTTCTGCAATTATTACAGTTGATAGGTGAGTCATGGTGTTAGACCCATTGGCATGATTATGGGATTTTTGAGTTTGTTGGGAGGAATCTAAAGTCCCACCATTGACCCATGGTAACACAGGTGGAGGTTGTAACTCATCCAAAGGTCCATAGGTGGAGTGGGAAATCCTTGGGACTATATTGAATAGAGGGGTTGCATTAGGCATCCTAGGATATCCTAGGGGAGAGAAGACCCCTCCCAAACCACCTGATTGTGAGCTTATCTACTGTTGTATTTTGATAGCCAGGTGATATACTTTAGACAATGAATCAATTTCTGGTGCAAGGTAAGTTCTTTGTAGAAATAAGTCGATCAACAGATCTATGGCCTTTAGGCATGCCTGGATGGCGATATTCTCAGCCACCAGGCATGGTTCTTGCAATCATTTGTACATCCTCTAGAACCATGTGTTGAATAGAGGAAATGGTTTGGTTCTTTCCTAATTATGGAAAATTGGTCATATAGGATAGTTGGGTCTATGTAAACCTGGAATTAGTTAATGAAGGCATCCTCTAAATTTGTCCAAATCAGGATGGATTCGGTAGGAAAGTTTAGATACCAATTATAGGCCATATCTCCCAGTGAATAGGGGAATAGTCTACATACAACGTCATGATGAGCTATTTGATCCTAAGTTCAGGAATCTTTGAATGCCTAGATGTTCTGTTCAACACTTCATAACTCTCCATGGGCGTACCTAGGATAAAACTTCCCTGAATTCTTAGGTATCTCATGTATGCCACCAAGAATGGTTCCCAGTGGCGAGGGATTATTCACAAAGAATGCCATTGGTGGCAGTGGATTTTGTTGTGCTAGTTGTGGTATTAATGGAAATCTAGGTGGAGTGAGTGGTGGTGTTAATAGTGGCAAGATTGGATTCCTACAGATTTTTGGTCTAGTAGGAGATTGGAGTTAAACTAGTGGTTCAGGATTCGTAGCAGATCTTAGAACTGTTTCAAACCTATTTGGTGAAAGGGACCCAATTCACTCCAGTTTGTTCCTCTAGGCACTCCTAGCACCAGTTATGTTGATGGTCAAAAGCAACACAACAAGGTTAAACAAAATATTTCTACTCTATTTCTCCTCAAAAAGACAAATGATCTAAAACCACCTATCTTCCAAGGTCTATGTAGTTGGTTCTCAACTGTGTTGTCATCATTCAGTGATCCATGCAACTATAATGTTCAAAGGGGGCCTTTTCTATTAAATGAGTACAAACTAGATAGTATAAAGCAATTTAACATGGGGGTTTCAAATAAAAAGAAAAAGATCGATCAAGAATTATAGAATAGAAATATGTGAACACAGATTTCTTTCAATTCAGACATGAAATTCTTATAATGAGTATTTTCCAACTAACTAAAACTACAGAATGACATAATTCATGAAACAATTCATACCATCACACCCATTCACTGTGTAGATTTAAAACATGCAACCATTCATCATCACCTTTTTTTTAAGACTTTTCAATAATAAAATGCCATAAGCTCATCACCAAAATTAACAGATCAAAAAATAGTAAGAAACATCATCCACAGATAACAAAATAGATGGTTTTAAACTCAAAATATTCTATTGATTCTCATCAATTAATACATATTTATGCACAACAAAGTTCACTAGCATACAAAAAACCATTGTCTATCAGCATTACCATTAAACTAACAAACTTCTAAAAATGAACTATTTGCATTAAAAAGTCGTGAAATTGTTCAAGTGTCTTGCATAAAGCTGTAAAAATAAAATTGTATCTAGTCTTTTGGTAGACAATCTAACTTCAATCAGCCGACCTTTTTAATGAGGAGAAAATTCTAAGTTATAGAAAGAATTAACATCAATTTCTCCTATCAAAAATCAAGATCCACAAATTCGGGGCTCAGATCCATAATCATAGGGGCACCTCCAGTTGAGTTTGAGTCTTCTTTTGCTGAAATCCTTGCACTTGAGAAGTACACCATATGTCTGTCTAGTCAAAATTTGACTAGGAGTCACTGCCAAGTACACTATTGATCACCATGCCCAATCCTTGGTCTATCAAAATTGACCTCAAGTTGTCCACTTGTTCAAAAATATATTTGAAGATGTTGTTTTCCATAGGACACCTGGAGATGGTTGACATTTCTAACCTAATTCCTTTTCAAAAAATAGAATATTCCCTTACCACTTTGCTACTTGTAGGTGCTTTGGATGCTTTATGTCTGACATAATCATCCATATTGCTAAAAAAAATTGTATTGTTTCCTCCTCAAGCACATCTACCCATTCTACCCTAAACATTGCTCTTTCATATTCTTTGGTAGTGGCTATGTATATATCTTGTAGTTGGGAAACATTTTAGGCAACGTCTTGTACACAAAATCTGTTGTCCATGAGCTTATCCAAAAGAAAACCTTCATCATCATCTCCTTTATTAACCATCTCTTCCAACCTATTACTCCATTGATCCTTCATTTCCTATAAATAAATTAAAGCAACACTTGGTGAAGCCTCTTTACCAATCAGTTTAGCAATAATCCCCTTTACAATCTTTCTTTCCTCAAACAGATCTTGGTGAGCCTACTGCAGTATTCTTCTATGTACCATGAGAACTTCTATTTTAAATATCAGAATAGTCATACACTTATCAAGGTAACCAAAATCTTGATCTTTTAGAATGGCATACTCAATCACATCTACCTTAGGCAACCTCTTCAATACTCTTAATTTCTTCATATGCTCGACATATTTATCCTCTTCTCTTCCAAGCAGCTTGATATATTTTCCCAAGGACTTGATTAGATCACCTACCTACCTATAACTTTTTGAACCAACAATGAAGAGCTCCTTTGTATCCTTCTTAAGAAGGTCAGTCTGCTTCTCCATCATTTGTGATTTTCTCTTCATTTCAGTCAACTCTTCTACCTCTTTGTGCCTCATTATAACATGAATTTATTATGGTGTTGGCTATTCAGGAGTGGATATAATTAACTCTTTGAGAAAAGTCTTCATTTTCCCTACCTGAGCTTTGAGCTCATCCTTAGCTTGCTTGTCCTTGATCAATCATGAATTAGTAGTGGTAGCCACAATATCAATTAGATTTATCAATTAATTTCTTATCTTCTTGCCTAGATAGATAGTGTTTATTTGATAATCTATGGCTTGAAGCTCCCTTCCATCTTTATTAGCCATAGGTGTAGCAATATCTGCTATCAAGTATCCATCATCAGTTAACCTTGTAGAGTGAACAACATGAGGTTTCTTCTTTGGCTTCACTTTTTCTATCTCCTTTACCATTTTATCCTATATTATGGGTTGGGCCTAAACCTGTTATCTCTTCTCCAAATTCAATTTTAACCAAGTAGGAGCAGCTAGTTGGGTTACTACCTGTTGAGCACTAGGAAGCATGGATGAAGGAGGCGTAGAAGAAACTACCTCCATCGTCTGCTCAAAAGAAATCTTTCCCATTTCTTCTTCTTTTTGTGCAGCTTCCTCTTCATCCCTTAACCTTTGTTGTTCTAACTCCATTGCACAAAGTTCTTCTTCTGATGCTTTATCTTTCTCAACTTTCTCATTTTGTTCCAACTCTTATGCAATAGCTTCTTCTTTGGCCTTCTTTTGTGCCTCAACAACTTCATTCTCCCGAGTTAGCTCTTCATCTTTCTTTCTTTGTTCTTATTCTTCACCAGCTAACTCTTCAACAACTTGCTTTTTAGCAACTTCTAGTATTTCCTTTTGTTCATCTTCAGTAAAAACATCATTCATTATAACCTAACCCCAAAGACTTCTTGGCTCAAATACTGTGTCTTCTTCTCCAAGTTTCTCTTCCTCCCTCTCGAGATATTCTTCTCATTGTACTCTTTCTTCTTCATAAGGTGGAGTTTTCTCAGAGCCTAAGGGTATAGGTGAATCCGTCACATCAACCACTGGGGTTCTCTCCTCTTGAGTAGTTGTTGTTTCCATAGTCAATGGTGTGGTTAGAGGGGTATCCTTAGTTTGCATAGGCACTGTAGAAGGGCCTTCCTCAGTAGTTTCTTCCCCAAGATACACAGTGGCTATGTGTCTAGCACCGAGACCTGAAATGATCCCTACTGCAATAGCTTGATAAGTAACCTTAGCCTTTTACAAAGCTTCAGTAACCTACTTCACCAATACTTCTTCTTCACTTTGAGCAGGTTCCTCTATGGCCGCCTTTGTGGCTGTAACAATTTTCTTTAATCGCTTGTACTGCCTTGTCTTAGTGGAGGAAGTGAGTTCATTACTAGATTCCTTGTTCCTTATATCCTTAACTCTTGGTTGCTTTAGATGGAGGTTAAACCCTTTTAGTCTTCTATCTGCCACTACCTATGACACTTTATGAATATTAGTTTCCTCTTTTCCCATCCAATTGACCGGCTCCAAATCCTTGGTGGCCACTTTATCCATTTCATAGAGGGCATCAAGAGTAATCCCATCATCAGTGGTGCCCTCTGGTATATCCTTTACAACCTAAAAATCCTTCATCTAGGGAATTTTCAACCTTTCATATACCCTTTTCCTTACCTCAAAATTCTCTTGTAGGCTGGCCCAAAATTCGTCTAGAAGTGGTTGATGATGGGGGAATTGTGAAGCATATAAACCATACATTTTCTTCTTAAGATCAAAGTATCTTCTAGATATCTGATGTTTGAGATTCATGGACTGGAAATCCTTTGTTGCTGTCTTGGTTGCTATCGAGGAGGAATAAGAATAAAATCCCAATTGTATTGGGAATGAGTGGCAACCAACATTGTGTTGTGCAGAGAACTTAGCATTCACCTCAATGGCTTGGCAAGAAAACTCGATCAAGACCCATCTATCCCCACAACACCTTGGAAATTTGAAAGGGTTCCTATCATATCCAAACAATCTAAAATAGGTGGATCTAGGGTATTGGATGAACCAATATCACCACTCTTCAATTAACCCCATTGCCTCTCGGGACAATTTGAAACCAACATCACCTATGAGTTGATTAATGATAACATATAGAAATGCATCATTGACCCTTTTGAAATGCTTCTCCATTGCCTTCAACTCTAGTTGATCATAGTATTCCTATACTTTCTTCTAATATGGACCATCATCCATTGATCCTACTAGAGTTAAACCCAGAAACTGTCTCATTTTTGCAACACAATATATTGCATATGAAGACATATAGAAAGAATTGGTTTTTGCTACTTTCAATAACTGATCATGAATGTTATCTAAAATTATTTGTCCCCAATCCAAGTATTGTGATCCTTTTATAATTAGTTGAATGAATGGAAACATCTAGTTCTCAAAGGTACGAGAGTTTTCCTTTCCAAAAACTCTTGCCAATAATGTGATCATATCACCAATATCTTCAAAGAAATCAGACCTCTTTAGTTTAGGGGGTATCTTTTTTATTGATTTCTTCTATGTTTTCAGCCACCTTTTGTTAATGACCCTTTTGTTCCCTTCCTCATCTATTTCCCAATGTTTAAGTGCATTAGCTTCAGACATAATCTTGGGGTTAGGGTGAGGAGGATCAAAAACTAATCTAATCATTGTTGGGGTCAAATAAATTATCACATTTCCTTGTGCATCAATGCACTAACTCTGAGTTGCGTTGTAGGTATGTGCACCAATCAGTATAAACTCCAGACATTGCACAGTAGTAGGAAAAGTGGCTACATGTGGGGAGGCATGTTCTGAAAAAGTATCCTCACTAAATTGGTCCAAATCAATATGTCCCACAAGCATGTCTATTATATTCATGACCTTAGATTCAAAATTGGATGGTACTAGGGTCCCTTGGAACTTATACTTCATTGTGACTGGGACTTTTTCTAGTTTTATCATTTTATCCTTTTCCCCCTTTGATGTTCCTTTAGTGGGCACTTCTTCCTTCAAATTAGACATTTGTTTAATACCTGCAATACTGATCATTATCAGACAATGAGGAGGAAAGTGAGGAGTAGATTAGCACAAGTATTCATATTAATCCCCATTCATTCAAGAAATATTTCCATTTTTTACAAGTTAACTTAGCATTTTCGGGTTTTGGGTTCAGGATAGAACCAAGAAATTGACCATTCTAAGCATAATACTGAACTATGCCAGAAGTTGGGATCAGGAAAATCCTTGAACTTGAACTTATTTTAACACCTTTCAACTCTATCGGGCATCTAAATCAAGTTTTTGTTTAGCACCTACACCCATAGTGAAGAGAAGGTTTGGTTTCATTCTGTGACCCAATCCCACAATGTGTTCCAAAATCAAAATCAAAATTTCGCTAGATAGTGACACTTAACAAATGGAGTTGGTAAGGGTTCCCTCCAAATTCCAATCCTGATGGAACATTGGAAGTCAGAATCAAGCTATGGTATGAGACTGACCTCATAATGGTGAACAATTTTTGGTAGTGTCCCGAGTTCTGATCTTGATAAGAGATCAGGAGTTGAAATAAGGATTTCGTTAAGAACCTTACCTTTGGTATGTGTAGTGGGGATAAGTTAGCTTCGAGTTATAATCCCAATGCTATGTCAGAAGTCATAATGGGAAGGCACTAAGCGATGGAACTTAAAGCAATGTCAAAAGCAGGGTGCCCCTCTGAAATTTGATCTCGGTAGTAATGTGGGAATCAGAATCAGGACACAAGTGGATAAATCATCAATACTTTGAACCTTTTGGAGTCACAACCCAAACTCTAATCCTGATGAAACATCAAAATTCAAAATCGGGACAAACCAAAGGCTTGGACTCAAGCGATGGTTTAAACATACAACACAGTTCTGAATCCTGATTTTGACATAGTTTCAGGATCGAGAGCGAGGCAATAAAAAAACATGAAGGAAAAATAAATGTAGCAATATCTAAAAATATACCTTCGAAATTGGGATTTTTTTAGTAACAGTTGGACCTTAAAGGTTTATCAAATTTCAAACATATTCAATCGAGTAGTTTGAAAAACCCTAGATAAACTAGGGCATGGTGGGAATAGAAAACCCAGCGAACAAAAGACGAAACAAAAAGCGAGAAAAAAAAATGAGGAAAGGGTATGTGTAGGATCATCATGGAAAAAATAGGCCCTTAAGTGGCAAAAAATTTAGAAAAATCAGAGTTAGGCAACTTGATGTAAAAAATTGAATAACTTATCTATATTATTTCAAAAATATGTAAGAATAGAATATGTAGCAAATTAAATGTAGTTTCTAAACTACTAGGTTTATTTAAAAAATAAAAATCTATTTGGTGAAAATTTGAAATTTCAATGCAGTAGTACTTAAATTTGAGGGAAAAAATAAGAAGTAGGTGTCTATCGACCCACAACCACAATAAAATGATAATATTTTTTATAAGATTTTAAATATAAGTAGAGGACTCATGTTCGATGTGATGCATATTTTTTGTAATTTTTTTCCAAGTAAATAATTAATTATGATTTTTTATTACAACTTTAAAAAATATAAAAAATGTATGTCGACCACCTTAACTTGGTCAAAACTTCATGAAATTCAATTTTTTTTTTTAAATCTTATAGTATGTGAATCATAGAGTGTGACACATGTTTGATTCAAAAATTTGATACCATTTGAAAGCTATAGATGGTTTTCAATCCTATCAATCAAATTTAGTTGTAATTCAAATAGAAAATGAATAATAATTATTTATTAAATTCAAAGTAAAGCATAATTTATATTGGTGGAAAGAGAATCTCCTTTAAAAACCCTTTTTGTTTCATCAATTTTTGGGTAAAAAAAAGTCATCGGCCACATACCCTACACATACCCATCATATTGCCATTTTTTGGCCCATCATGATCCTACACATACCCGAAAACCCAAAACAATACAAGGAAAAATCAACCAAAGGGTTCGAGTACGAAGAAAAATGCACCAAAAGGCACCAAGAAAAACAAAAAACAAACCAGAATGTACGAGCAAGAAACAAGCAAAAAATGTGAAACAACAGAGAAAAAAAACACAGGTAAACCAACAACAAAGGGAAAACATAGGACAAGATGCCTACCTCCAAATGTAACTGAAAATCTGACAGCAAGGTGAGAAATCCATGCACTACCTCAAACCCTAACTCTCAGTGCCGCTTTGGTTCATTCTATCAAATTATACAAGCCAAAATGAACAAAAATGAGGAGTGGCAGGAATAAAAAATTGCTCACGCATGCAAACAAGTGTCCATAAATGCATGTAGATCGAGCCTTGGGATCGGGGAAAAAGTCATAAATGCACCATCACAAGAATGAAGGTAAGTGGGAGTTGGGATCAGGACATGGCACAACACCAAACTTTCAATGAGTGCAAAGTTCAAGTGAAGGTCTGAAATCTGAATCCTGATAGACAAAGGACAATTGCAAGAATCAAGATTAGGATAAAACATAGAACAAGAACTTTGGAAAAGTTCTTGGTTCAAGTTTCGGTCTAAAGTCCAATTCTGAAAAAGACAAAGAGAGCCAAAAATCAAGATCGGGATGGAAGCAAGAATAAGAAATTTGGAAAAGTTCTTACTTTTGGTTCCAGTCTGATGTCCAATTCTGACACAAGCAAAAATGCACAAGGAACAAAAGTGGAAGTCAAGATTAGAACAAAAATAGGAACTTACACTTTTAAGGGTGTAAGGTGACGGTTTCGATCCGAAACCCAAATCCAACAAAACAAAGAAAATACAAGGCAAAGCTGGGGATCGAGATCATACCACAAACAAGAACTTGAACTTTGGATAGTAACAAGTGTTGGTAATAGTCTGAAAATCGAACCTAAAAAACAAAGGAAAACAAGGACTTAAGCAAAAAAAACAACTCCTAAAGCCCGAACAAGAACACCAAAGACAAAAACAACAAAGGGGTACCCATTTTAACTGAAAATAAAATGGGGTGGTTATGCAAGGCATAACAAGTGCATTTGGGTGGAGGTGGTAGAGCATCACTTTACTTTTGCATTGTGATTTGATAGAGTATCTTTTATCTTTTTTAATGTTTAGTGCATTTCCTTTTATCTTCTTTATCATACTTTTCTATTCTATTTCTTTTTTGGTTGTTCATGGAGGTGGAAACACCAAAGCGGGGGTTTGATTGAGGAAAACCCTTATACAGCCCCAACAATTTTCCCCTTCTTGTTTGTGTGTAGGTGAACGTGTGTGTGGAGCTCATTGGTGAACTAGTATTTTAGTGAGTTCATATTCATCACCATAGTTTTCATCTACTTTAAATCATTTTTGCATTTACTTTTTGTACTTTATTATTTTGTTTATTTCATCAAAATCAATTAGCTAGGCTGTCAATAGGATTTTGGTAGTTTTCTTACTGTACTTTACATTTTCTAGCCGTACGAATGCCAATGCACCAGAGAGACGCTAGCATGTCATGTTGTCGTCCTAGACTCACACTACCATACTCAAACAAAGAGTTGTCTGAGGTGCATTTTGGAATCCAAAAATTGGCTCGTCTAGCCCCAATAAGATATTTGGGTCTATAGAGTGACAAAAGCACTTGAGAGTGCTCTTCATTCTTGATCCTAATCCCAAAACATTTGTTAGAGTGAGGTAAGTTAGGACAACCCTCTGCTCTCGGCTCTCTATGACCTGGAGCCTTGACGAGGTTGGTCCCCCTCTCCTACAACTTCTAAACCTCATCTTAATTCTTCTAATATTCATCTTAATATGAAATCTATCAATCTTTTCTAACAAAACTAGGGTATTATGTTGAGAAGTTATTGAGATGATTTAGCATTGTTGTCATTGATGTCAAAACCTAGGATCCAGAAGGTTGTGCTCTGGATGATATACAAAAATGATCTATCCTATCAAGTCTATCATGTTGTGTAGTGTGGATGTTATCCTTGATCTAGATATGGTAGTACTTCTTTTTGGGACATTCATGGAAGACAATTAATGCATAATAATGAAGACTAATCTTTTAATTTTAGATGTTGTGCTTAAATCTTATTCCGGGTATCCTTGCTATCTAGACATTCATGTAGCATGTTACAAGTTTTGGTATGTCTAATTGTGTTTCTCTGGTTGGTACTGGAATTGATGGAAATCAAGATTTGGTCTTGGTTGTGGCATTCCCATCGGCTCCAGAATATATTTCATGTAATTTAAAGTTTTCTATCTTTGGGTAATTATGCTATCTTATGCATGACCCATTTATGGGTCCCTTGGTAACGTGGTAAGGATATCTTTATGTGTGACCTATCCTTTGGGCTCAGTGCTAGTGTGCCAAGCCTTATTGAATATTTCAAGGTTGTTCTTCAAGTTGACATGTTTTTCTTGGCCGACTTACTTTTGTTCTATGGGTACATATATATATATTGAACATCTCTTTGGTTCTGAAAAAGAAGAAGTGTGGTGTGTGCGAACAAAATTGCGAAGGATTGTGCGATAAGAAACAAAGAAGTAAGTAGAAGGCAAGTGTCAGGAAGAAGTAATCAGTAGTGCAAAGGTTGTGCAAGGAAAGTGGGTAGAAGATTCTTGACCAAATCTGTTGCAGACAAATATTGTGCTTTAAACTGGAACTGACTTCATGCATATATAGATGCAGCTTCATGGGTTTATTTTTTTCAGTAAGACTATTTTGTAATCAATTTTTTTTGTATTAATCGAGAAGTGAGCCCACCAAAAGTGAGCCTGACCTATAGTGAGAATTTTGGCAGTGAGCCTTTGTAAAAATCACCTTAACCGGTGTCACCTTAACCAATGTTTTATAATTAAGAATTAGCATTCTCTGTGGTTTTTCCCTTCTTGGGTTTCCACATAAATTTTGGTGTTCATTGTGCATGGTGTTGTTATGTGCTTTCATGTTCATTATTATCTGTTTGATTTAAGATTGCTCTAGTTAATTAAAGTCAAGAAAATTATTTTATGATAATTGATTCACCCCCCTCTTAGTTATATTTACTATTCAATAATTGGTATCAGAGCCTTGTTCCTTGTAGATAGAGTTTAATCGCTCAAGGGAGATCTTGGAAGCTTGAAAAGATGGCAAGAGACTATTACTTTGAGGAAAAACTGAAGAATTGAAAGAAAACATGAAGGAGGCAAATGCCTATATCTCAAAGCTAAGGGAGCAAATCCAAAAATTCAAAGCTAGACACAGAGAGGTCAGCCAGGAATTAAAGGAGTCAAAGGAAAGTATTGTGGATTTAAAGCAATGATTGGATGAATACAAGAAGACTGAAGAAAATCTCAAAGATACTATCAAACAGAAAATGGATGAATACAAGAAGACTGAAGAAAATCTCAAATAGAAACTAGAAGAAAATGAGAAGTTAGAGCAAGAGTATGTGAAAGTAGCATAATTCTGGATCAACTCTTGTCCCTATAGAAATTTCACAAGGATAAGGGAGGACTTGGCTTCTCAAGTGAAAGCTCAAATTAGAACACTAGGGGAAGAGACAAAGTAGTTGAAGCTGAAGTGAGATCTGTTGTAACAAGCAAGGTCCAAAACTCTAGAACATCTACAAAAAAGTCCTCTGGTCAGGAAACCAAATGATCAAAGGTACTTATCATTTAGTGGTTGTTGTTTTCTATGCAAAAAATTTAGACATAAGGTTGTAGAGTGTAGAATCAAGAAGGAACCGAGTACCCAATGCTTTAACTATCACAAGGTTGGTCACAAAGCAAGTCATTGCAGAAGTCAATTATCTAATCTGACTAGAAGGAATGGAATGAATAATCTCTTTCATGGTAATTTCCATTTATGCCATAATTATGGTCACAAAGCTAATTAATGCAGATCTAGGGTTCACTCAATTAACTTAGGACAAAGATGTTACAAGTGCAATCAACTCAGACATTATGCTAACACATGCAAATATGTTGCTCCCGAAAAGTCTAAAAAATAAAGAGAAGGTTGCAGAATCAGATGAATCTAAGAATAAGAACGTCATGGTTTGGAAGAAAAAGGAAACAAGTGTGGGGATCTCTTATGTGGCACCAGATCTTGATACATGCTCTTCCGGAATCTAAGCCAATTGCCTTGGCTCAAGGGGAGATTTGCAATGCATATCCTGACGGTTCCCCCTCTCTAAAGTAATATTGATGTGTTTTCAACATGAATAAGTTTGATCTAGTTGGTGATGTATGATGAAGCTTAATCTAAATGATTAAAAATAAAAGTACAATTGATGGCATCATCGATGTAATTTTTTAGCTGTGAAATCATCATAAGCAATTAAAGATAAAAGGTGGAGTTTCAAATCATTTCTCATAGTTGGAAAAAAGGAGAAGAGATTTTGCTAAGTGATTAAAGGATTGAAGAAGCTAAGTACAACAATGGAATCAATGTTGGATAACAGTGAATCTAGTGGTAGTATTCTATTGAGACTAAAGGGAGTAGAGTTGGATGAATTTGATCATCGAAAGATAAAGGAAATGGAACTAGGGTTGAAGACTGATGAATTGTAGAATGTAAGTGCCTTGGGTATGAATCTATGGGGAGAATTTCCCTATATTACTGACAAAGAGTCTATCTAGTTCATGTTGAATCGATTCAAGGATGGCAACATCAGTTTGGAAAAACCCTATCTGATCACTAAGGAATCCATTGAAGCTATTAATGGATTGTGCAGTGTTGGTGACCTCCCTGGGAAGAAGACAATGATATACAGAGATGTGGAGGAACTTACTGGTATCGACAAAGACCCCCGAGCTCTATTGATAAATACCATTTTCAACCTCGCAGTAAGGTAATCTGTGTGAAGGAAAATGAACAGTTTGACTTGTATAGCCTAATAATGGAAAACCTAATTAAGAATGTCGAAATGTCTTTGGTTGAGAGTTATCCCTTCTGGTTTGGGTCTATACTCATATGTTTAGTATTTTACTTTCTGAGTTCGCTACCGTCAAAGGAGAATGTTATGTGGAAGTCTTACATCCCTATCAAAAAGAAAGTTTACAGATATTTGGAATGTATGGAAGATAAAGCAAGTGCATGCAAATTTTATTTCTCATCCTTGCAAATGAATTTGTGCTTTGGTGTGATAGTGTCTAGTGCTATGCCTATCAGTCAGTTTGAGGAGGGTTCCTCCTCTGGTAAGAAGGAGTTAGAGGTTGTCATTGGTGGTTCCCCTCCAAAACCTAAAAGGAGGAAAATTAACACAAAGGATGTCATCAATATCTCAGAAGAGAAGGAGAAGGAAGAAAAGTCTCTTCCTAGATCTGACTCTTTCGATCTAGATGAAGATTTTTTGGTGTTGGATAAAGGTGATATGAAAAATATTGGTGAAATGTGGTATGCCTACTCTCTGGTTAGTAGGCCTAGAATTGAAGATGCCTTAGTTGATTATCTGCTCAAAAAGGGTACTATTATTTCAGTTGTTTCTGACTTGTTACCAGATGATCTGGTAGAGTTTGTTGAAGAAAGGTTGTTGTGGGAAGGATCTGAAGGTCATAAGATCCAAGTTATGATTGAGAGAAGGTGTGTCAAATCCAAAAGAAAGTTATCCAAACACATTGGTGATACAAGAGAATGCATTAAAGAGATGTCTAACATCTACAAGTATTGTCTTTGGTGCCCTGCTGCTGTTGATAATTTTAGGAGCAGAGTTAAAGCTATTGAATCTAAATTAATTGATATTGGAAAGTTTTTTGACTTCTTCAAAGATAAAGATTGAAAACAAAGAATAAGAGTTGGTGAGTTGCAAGTTGAGTTATTGTCTATTCAGAGACATGGGGAAGATTTGGTTAGAAATTTCTGCTTGGTTAAAGAAATTGTTGAGGTCCGATTGGATCATATCTCAGGGATATTTTTTGATGTAGAAGATTGTGAAATTCAATGCCTTTCTTTGGATTGTTCATCATCATTTGAGTTGTTGGCTCTATTGGATAGTGTGTGCGCCAAAATGGTTTCTATTGTACAAGCTTAGAAAATGATTCTTCCAACTATGAGAGAAAGGTACAAGAAAATTTTTTGTGTGAAAAGTGTTATTTTTACTTGATTCCCTAAATGTTCTCACTTGGCCCTTTCCATTTGATGGAAAAAAGGGGGAGAAAAATGAAGAGAAAAACAAAAACAAAAAGAGGAATTGATTTGGTTGACAAAGGGGGAGTGCTTGGAGTTTTGGAGTTTTGTGTTTTGGAGTTTTTGTTGTTTTTCCATCAATGCCTAAGGGGGAGATTGTTGAGAAGTTGTTGAGATGATTTAGCATTGTTTTCATTGATGTCAAAACTTGGGATCCAGAAGGTTGTGCTCCAGATGATATATAGAAATTATCTATCCTATCGAGTGCTATGATGTTGTGTAGTGTGGATGTTATCCTTGATTCAGATGTGGTAGTACTTCTTTTTGGGACATCCATGGAAGACAGTTAATGCAGAATAATGAAGAATAATATTTAAATATTAGTTGTTGTGCTCAAAGCTTATTCTGGGTATCCTTGCTATCTAGACATTCATGTACAATGTTACAAGTTTTGGTATGTGTAATTGTGTTTCTCTGATTGGAACTGAAATTGATGGAAATCAAAATTTGGCCTTGGTTGTGGCATTCCCATCGGCTCCAGAATATATTTCATGTAATTTAAAGTTTTCTATCTTTTGGTAATTATGCTATCTTATGCATGACCCATTTATGGGTCCCTTGGTAACATGGTAGGGAGATCTTTATGTGTGACCTATCCTTTGGGCTCGGTGCTAGCATGCCAAGCCTTATTGAATATTTCAAGGTTTTTCTTCAAGCTGACATGTTTTGCTTGGTTGACTTACTTTTGTTCTACGGGTACATATATTTATTTAACATCTCTTTGGTTCTAAAAAATAAGAAGTGTGGTGTGTGCGAACAAAATTGTGAAGGATTATGCGATAAAAAATAGAGAAGGAAGCAAAAGTGATGCAGTCAAGGTAGGAGGTCCTAATTAAGGACTGTCCAACCTTGCAGCCTAAATTACTAACTCCATGATCACAACAAATATGCAACGGAAATTAATAGCTAATCCATAGAAATACAAAAGATAATCATGAACACCAGACACAAGATATATCCTGGGAAAACCCTAACAGGGAAAAACCCAGCCTTCAAAGCTCATTCCTCATTATATTAAATCTCAAAACACATTACATATGCCTCTTAGGCTTAACAGATTCTAGGCCGCAGCCTATGGATTACAAATAACTTAAGTGATAACAATCTTCATCAACTCCTTTGGCTCTTCTTCACACTCCTTCTACTCTGAGATCCTTCCAAATCAAAATACTTCATCACCATGCTTCATACTTCACACTATCAAGCACCTTATTGATCCATCTCTCTTATTTCCTCTATAAAAAATCCTCTCTCCTCTATTTATATCATCTGCAAATCATCTAACCATTAACATGTTGGCCTAAATACAATGGCTAGTAAGATAACGTGCAAACTAAAATAGGTCAGCCTCAAACAATAAACAATTTACAATGCAAACCAACAAAATTTGGCCACAACAAAGCAAGTACCCAAAAAAAATCCTCAAACCTTCAAAATTTATTCCTCGAAGATCCACAACACGCTACAATCACCATGTCAGCGAAGAACAAGAAAACATGAACACGCAAAAGAAAATCACCAATCGTGAGCACAACGATCGATGTGGACCAACAACACATGATCTAGAAACATCCACAAGCATCATGAATCACCACAGAAACATCTGCAACAACTCAAATTACTAGAATCACATCATCTTCTTTTAGGTTCACCAACTAGAATGACTAAACAACTGTCAGAACACAGACATTCATAACTTGATCAAATCTTCATGCAGACCTTTGAAACTTAACATGGAAAAACTAGATATGCTAAAAAATAAACCCTTTAATCCATAACCTCTGATCATCAATGTATTGAGCTGGCAATCAAATGCATTAATCTGGTACTATGTAACTTCACTGTCAACTACCTCAATTTTCTAAATGCTTCCGGATGCCCCTACATCAGACTCTTGGGGTTATTTGAAAAGTGAGCCTCTTCACTTTGGTCAGTTGTTTCTTGAATTGGTTCAACAATCTGTCCACAGGAACTTGCAACTGCCTCAAGGTTGGAGTTCTATTCAAGTCCACCTTGCAAACTACGTCAAGTTATTCTCTTTGAATCGGTTTGGTGATCTGTTCATAGGAACTTGCAACTTCCTCAAGGTTGACATTCTATTCAAGTCCACCCTCCAAACTTCCTCAAGTTCTCCTCTTTGAATTGGTTCAACGTTCTACTTGCAAGCCTTGCACTGCCTCACTGGTCGGCGGTCTGAGCAAGCACACCTTGCAAGTTGCCTCCAATTTTTCATCTTGTCATGGTCAAGGTTTGGCGGTCTACTTGCAAGCCTTGTACTACCTCACTAGTCGAAAGTCTGAGCAAGCCTTCTCCACAAGTTTCCTCAAGATCATTTTCTTTTTCTATCCCTTCATTCATATTTACTTCGCTCTGGTACACAAACTTTCTTCTTAAGATCAATGCTTCACCTTCCTTCGATTCTATGAAATATGATACCTCCAAAGGTCCCCCTTCCTTTATATAAACTAATTCAGGCTCTTCTTCATTTGCACAAACTATCTCTGCACCTTTTACTGCTCCTCTTTCATTAACTTCTTGATGACATTTAGTGCTTGATTCTTTCTTCCTTCAAACTTGAAAATAGGTTCCTCTTCTAGAAAATCCTCTTTCACTCTTTTGGTACCCTTGATTGTCCTTGTTCTACTCTGCATAAATTCTTCTTTCTCTGCATCTTTCTCCAACATATGAGTTCTTCCATTTGTACAATCTTCTAATCACACAAGTAACATGTTTCCATTTTTCTCCATCAATCCATCCATAATCCATTTGCTTACAATCTGTCACAGGCTTCCTCCTTCTCATCTTATCCCAACACATCTTTTCATAATGATTCCTTACAAGGATATACATCCCAACACAATTCATTTTCATGTCCCTTCCTATTACAATGAGAACAATACATACTTTTTCTTCCCTGATTTGAATTGCTTAAACTTGTAACAACATCCTTACCTCTGTCATATCCAAGGCCTTCACTTTTGGGTCTCATTACCGACTCAATAGGTTCTATAATT
>VDFB02282888.1:0-27977 GCA_007258455.2 Sequoia sempervirens | reverse complement strand
GTATGTTAAATGGGTTTGGTCAAACCATGGTTTGGTCGAACCACCATTTGACCAAACATTATTTTTTTGTTCGTATGAACATTTGTTCGACCGAACCCACTTATTTGCACCCACATCCTCTCAGGGACCAAAATTGCTTTGAATTTTGCACTTCGAAGCTCAATTTGAAAATGAAAATAGAGATCTCAAAAACCTAACTAGTATCAGGTTTCCCTCAAAACGAGCTATCCAACGAATATAATTTTAATATTTTTTGATTATATTATCTATTTGTTTTTTATGTTTTATTAAATATAGGTTTTTCACTGAAAACAAAACTCTCTGTTCTGTACACATGGAAAAATAGAATATTATCAAAAAAAAATTTAAAAAATATGAGTGCACTAGATATTGGAGTCCTTGATCCATAAAATAAAAAAAAAAGGAATTTCGATACATACAGTAAAAGTTATGCGTTATACGGTCGCGTTATGTATGAATTGTAATTTATTTGACTTTGAAACTTGATTAAAGAAAAAATATTCAATAAAAAACTATCTAACCAAGTGGAAGCACTCGATATCAGAGTTACAAATCTAAATTCGAAAAAATTATAATTTTATCTTTCAAGGAAAAAAATTATGTGTTATACGGTGTGCGCAACTTTTTAAAATTGTTATTTTTTGAAAAAAACCAATTTTCGTGGGAGATGGAAAAAGAAGTGCAATCTGATTCCAAAAATTTTGAAAAAAATATTTTTAGAATCTACAGACAAAATGTGACAAGACTCTAATTTGCATCATCTTCAAATTCCTCACAGTTTAACCGCTATAGGTGCTCGAATGTGAAGATTTAGTTAAGAAAAAAAAAGTCGATATCCAGTTTGGCCAAAAATTGTAAACCACTATTGTCGGATCACCTTAAAAATTCCTTGGCATAAATTGTTGAATTGCAAGGGTTCATGCTCTCTTTAATCACCTTCCTTGAAAGACTAACTTTGCAACCTTGGCTATCAATAGATTGCAAGCAAGCAATGTCCTAAATGTGAATGTGAATTTCGACGCAAGTAGTGCTCCAAATCGAGATGTTCCTAGGAATGCTTAAAATGTTTGAATCATCTAGGATGATTCTTAGATGTATTTTAGCTTTCAAATTAATGATTTTAAATACTAAGAAATAATGAATAATTGCCCAAATATGTATCAAGTTGGCTCCCAAAGACTAGTGGAAAGAGGTGGGATTTGGTAAAAAAAAAAAATTTAATTTGAATTTTGGGATATATCCACATTATATGGTAGTGCAAACTAGCATGTTATTGTCAAAATAAATTTTTTTGGCAGAATAACATCAACATTTTGGCCATAAGAGTTGAACAATTAAATGTCTTGCAAATTTATAAAAAATGAAAGTGTGTAAAACAAAGGACAAGATGGGATGAACACAATAGCTCAATGATATATCTCACAATTAGATGTACATTTAATTAGTGGTGAAGGAAAACAACCAACCACCTAGATTAGTGGTTAACGAGTCTACAAATAGGCATGTAACCCCACTAATTTAAATTTGGTGGCATGCAACCTCCATGCAACTCGAAGTGAAAGAGAATACCTCAACAAGCTTAAATCTAAATATAGGAGTAATCCATATGAAGTATATGCATAAGAATAGTCTGCAATAACATGCCCCCTTAACCATAGGTTAGGTGGGAACAATAAAATTGGATTCCAACAACTAGGCCTAATGAGGTACCAAAATCCAATGCAATCTCTCCTAAAGCGAATAAAGTGAGAAAACCCAAAGGGAAAATAATCCCCTTCACAAAAGAGAGAAAAAAGAAGAGGAATATAAAGCCCAAGCCTTTAACCTCCACCCCTCCCCCACAAAGATGATGATGCTACTGAAGTAGACTACACCCCAAAGAGAGCTCACTTTCTCTTAATAATAGGTTTGGTGAAAATGTCACCAACCCACTTTTAAGACTAGAAAAACACTAAGTTGGGGTAAGTGTTGTTAGGAAGTAATGCATCATAACCAAAAATCTTAATCCATTTCCTAAATAACCCCATGAGAGATAAACATGCATGCAAGTAACCATAATGCATAGATCAAATAGAAAAGCCACAAGATAACACAAGATGTACCCTAGGAAAACCCTCAAGAAGGAAAAACCCTGTCTCTACAAGCATCCATACTTCATCTATTATTCAACAATAAAGCATACAAGAGTTACAATGAATACATCTAAAGCATCAAGCCTTTCCAATGCATCCTCATGTGTCCAAGCATGAATCCACACATGCCATTCCATGCTTCACATATGCACTCCTTAGAAAGACTCAATAATGACAACCCACTCACCTAGCCTACCTTAACCACTAAACATGTGCTTGCTTTTATAGATTCAAGCTCACACAAATACAACCAAGTGGTAAGATAAAACCATGTGAACACAAAACCACTAATCCCTTATTTAATATTGGTACGTACTAAGTTTTTACTTTTTTAAATATTTCCCCAATATTAAATTATTATCACATGTACCTCACATATAATAATTATGCAATGTTACAATACAACATAAAGTGGTCCCAAAATAATTACCTAGTGTGATTAACCACACCACCTAGGTGCATCACAACTAAATAATTATTTAATTGTAATATTATAATTATATAACATTTTATCCAATAGTGTACAACACCATATCCCAACATTCTCCCACTTGTTCTATACATTGCATAAGGGATCAATCAATGAAATACATCATCATAGCCATACATGAAACCAAATGAATATCCATTGAATTATCTCGTGCTCCATCAATATACCTACAATAAAACCAAGTTCAACCACCATATCAAGCAATAACTCCTCTCATTGGCCAATGTGTCACCTATGGAAGAAAAGGAACATGACAAGGTGAAGATGCACCAATCCAAGAACACAAGCATCAAATCCAAGTGATAACAAAGGCTCCAAACAAGGTGTTGTCAAGTAAAAACCCACATGATTAGAAATATCATACACAACACATGCTAATACATGCAACCATCCATACCTCCTAGGTATCAACAATATTAGTAAACTCATTCCAACAACATATGCAACCCATAAACTGCAATCAAGATCCCTATATCAAACATATCAATGAAGAACATACATATTTAGGATCTCCCATTGCATAGGTAATGTTGAAGCATACCATCTACCAATCAACACTATATCAAGGTGTAATAAATAATCAACAATGAAGTACCAAGAACAATAAAAATGATCCACATATGCAACCCAAATAACTACATACTCTCTCACAATATGTTGTCACCATCCTCCCAAATCACATGAACGTGAACCTCTAGGAAGGAACCAAATAATGGAGAGAGAAAACCTATAAACCATAACATGTCCTTCTACCAACAGCTCAAAATGCAACATTGTGTCAAGTATGATCTCCTAACAACCTGAAATGAGAAGCTTCAACAACACCCAGAACAAGTTTCAATCTCTTAGATCAAACAATATATGAATCATGTAAATGCCAACATGGATGTGAGCCTCCCTAACCATTCCCAAAACTAAAAATCAGTCCATTAACCATCTCCTAAAATCCTTATCAATGAATCATAACATAAACTCAAATGCATAAGGAGATAACCATGCTAAACATCTCTCAAAATGAATTCTCTAGAACTAACTATACATATGCCAATATCCATATCTATGCACTTGATAAAGCAATATAAACTCATGCTAAATAATCCTCATATGAGTTCCCAAAATAAATCACCATGAATCAACTCATTCGCATGATAAATCAAAGCACAAAACATAACACATCTAAAAATAATAATGGGAAATACCTCTCAAATGATAAACCATCAAGTAGACCAAGAGTGGGGAATGAAAATGATCCTCCAGGATAACCAATTCATCATGAATCACTCCAAGAACAATCTCCTCTATTGGTCCATCATGAACTCATGTCCATATCTGGGTGAAGGCTCTTTGGTCTTCAACCTGCTGAAACCTCCAAAGAGTAACTACCTCAAGAAAATGTCTCTAGTCACAAGAGAACTCCAACCTCACCCATGTCTCCAAGTATCCATGAGAACCTATAACTGATCAATACATGCCAAAATCCAAATGCAACATAGCACCATTATGAAGTAATCAAGCAAATTATCATGTACTCAATACAAAGAGAACCACCAAGATGAATGTCAAAGCTCCAACCATAGAATAAAGATCCTATCATGACATCATGATCTAACCATCTCCTCCTAGAAGATCACATACACCAATGCATACATCATGATTTCAAGAGAACCCATATCATGCCAAAACTCTAAGCTATCATCAAGAGTACACCATGGCATAATATCAAACATACTCTAAACTAATAAACCACATCTCCAATCACATGAAGATAGCCATATCCTCCATGAAGATCATCCAAGTCCACACACACTCAATTCTAATCCCAACAACTCTAGAGAACAAGTGAAATCAAGATCTCCAAACCAAGAAGATACATACAACCACCATCAAACCATCACAAACCAATCCAACATTGCCAAGTCATCAAGTGTGTTAAAATCTCCCACTTAAAGTGTATAATTACTGAATGTACCAAGTTATCATGACATTGTGATCAAACCACATGCTACAAGTCCCATCAACTGACTAATCAATTACTCTAACCATCCATCCTTTCATCCCAAAGCATCATACCAATGGACAAATGACCATAAACAAGGCCAACTAATAAAGTCTACAACAACAATGAATAAAACCTGGTGGATATAGACAGTCCACATCTGAGTCATCCCACTGCAATCAATAAGCTACACATACCTACCAATCACATAACTCATAGATCCCAAACATTGAAACATGCAAACTCATCATCACATTAGTAACCTGCAAATCGAGATATCAAAGAAGATAATCATGCAGACATCAAGATCAAACACCAAATCAACCACATATTTGATTTACCAAACATTTCCACAAATGAGTAACCATAGTCAAGGAACCATATAGGCATCTAGGAGATAGAAATAACCTCCTAATACCAAACCATAACACCACCAAACAACCATGCATATATGATCATGTCGTGCCAATGCATAAATGTACATGTATACCCATGACACCATAACCATAGCCATTGATGTACCTACACTCAACATCACCCATATGAGATTCGAAGCCTCCACTCGTGTCAATCCATGTGGACCCTCAAAACTGAAGATAACTTGTATACCTATCACCATAAAAGTCCAACTCTAAAAACCCCTTGTAAACCTATACCAAGAAGCACCAAACTAATAATCAGTTGTACCATCATAAATATCATATAAAAATATGTACTCCCTCAAGGTTTTTCCTCTTAACTCCACTAGTAAAAAAACATCAATATATGATTAAAAAAACTACTAAAAACTGCTTATAAATGACTAAACATGGTCATGTCACAATTTATAACACAATCAGATTGATGACTAAACCAATTTTAGTAATTTATTGGTTGTTTTGATTGATTGATTTGGTAGTATATTTAGTCATTAATTTAGTCATTTTTTATTTATTGATATATTTAGTCATTAATTTATTCATTGATTGTTGTTAACTGGTCACTTATTTAGTCATTTTTATTCACTAATTTCCATCCATTGGTAGTGTATTTAGTCATTAATTTTAATCATCATTTTGATCAATTTGGTAGTTTATTTAATTGTTTTTGTTCATTGATTTCTATCAACTGGTAGCATATTGATACATTGTTTATTAATTGCATAATCATTATATTTAGTGATATATTTAGTAATATTTATTCACTAATTTTTGTCAATTGGTAGTTTATTTAATTGCTTTTGTTCACTGATTTCTACCAAAAAGTGCTAGAAATGAGACAATGCTTTTGAGGTTTAAACATAAAACACAAAAATAATAATCAATCATTCATTTGCACATAATGAAACATCTATTAAGGAGGAAAAATACTAAAATTTTATTGAAAAATGTGTTACAAAGTATGTTTCAAGTAGTGTTGTGACTAAGAAAAATGAGTTACAATGCCTTTCTTGCTTATACAACTCTAAAATAGACAAAAAACACTAAGATCCCTGAACAACACATTCAAAATATTGCATAAAGCAGTGGGCCAAGTTGTCTAACAACTAGTACATGATAAACAACAACTGTGTCATATTTTAAAATATTTTAGTGGCCATTGTGTGAAGGCCCCTTCTTTCTCTTTCATATGAATAGCTCCATCTATTTTGTCTTCATAAGCAAGGGGTATGTTACTTGTGACCTTTAAAATATTTACATTTTCATCTCTCGTTCCTTTCAATTTGACTCCATGTACAGTAGATAGTGAGTGAATCTACCCAATGCACACAAAAACACCATCAAACAGATCCAACACCCCAACTTTATCCCTTTCTTGGATTTTATCAATACATTTCTGCAAAAACCAAAAAACTACACATTATATTGGGATATAAAACATTCAATTTAACACACAGATAAAGATTCAATAAATATTTATAAGAAACTAGAAAATAATGATAGGAAACCTGAAACCATGCACCTAGCAAAGCTATTGCATTAAAAAATTTAATGCAACAACTTTGATATGTGGATATTTTAATGCAACTTTGATAGGAAACACAGATAAGAAATTTTCACATCAATATTTTCACTCTAGTGAGAGCTACTGTAACATACTTGTGATGGAGAATAATGTTGTCGTAAGACCTTCAACAATTCCAAATTTATCATTGATCGCCTAAAAAGGAAAAAAGAGTTTAAAATTGTGGAACACTAAATTTTTTTCTCAAGTAAAAATATAGTGTTTTCATGCGTAAAGATTAAATACATCTGAAATTGTATGATTCAAGTATTTAACATATTCTTACAAACCTTAGCCAAAGGAGCTAGGTAGTTAGTGGTACAACTAGCATTTGAAACAATGTTCAAATAAGATTTGTAAACGTGCTCATTAACCCCAACAACAAACATTGGGGCATCCTTGATGGGAGCTAAGATGACTACTTTTTTAACACCTTCCCGAGAATGACCAACAAGAAGAAAAAATTACTATTTCCTACTAAATTAAAGAGTCACCTAAAAATCATTAGTTAAGTTCAACACTCTTACATCAATATAGAGAAAATTATTTTAAAACTTATTATTAGAGACAATAATTTCATTAACATCCAAGGTATAGCCTATAGGATCTATGAAACATCAAAATGACATATATGAATTGAACCATAATGCCTACACATGAACTGTTGCTAACTTTAAGATAATCTAGAATCATATTCCTAATTCTAGAACAATATTAATATAACTAACTAGTTGCTTGAAAAGAATATCTAGTACCTTATATAATAAAAGTATTAGAGACATGATATTTCCATGGTCCATTACTGTGCAATTTGTTTTGTATCAACAAATCACTTTCTATGATCCAATCATCAAGATGAAGAAATCCGCCCACCAAAAGGATCCCGAAATGATCCAAAATGTTGATACAAAAACACACTTGCACACAATCTTCTACTAAAAGCTTGCTAATTCAAAATTATTAGAGGTAAAAAAATGACACACCTTCAAGTGTACAACTGCTTTCTCTTTATCATTAAAGACTCCTGCTAATTCAACTATATACTCTGCACCAACCTCACCCCAGGGATTTTCTTTCAGATTTTTGAAGAATTGAATTGGATTAGACATGTACATAAATATGGATAACAACACATCAAATAAAAGCAAAAACTCTGACCCCTGTAAACACTTTTCTCATGAAATCTCTCATTGAAGCTTATCATTAGACATTTAAAATGACTTACCTACAACTAAATACAACTACGTGTGTCTCACCAAAAAGAAATTTTTTTTCTTCCTTGACCTTCACTTCATGTTTCTTCCACTAGCCATGGACACTATCATATTTGAACATATATGTCTGAATGTAACATAAACAAAGAAAAAAATGATAAGTACTCACAAAATTTGATTATTCTAGTAGTCAGACAATGAAATATATAAAGAATCATAATAACATACTTCATTATGGAAAGTGCAAATCCTTTTAGGAAAAAAATTACCAAAAGAAAATGATCAAAATTTCCCAAAAAATATCCCTATCCTTTAGAAAGCTATGATAATGTCCAGAAATTCACAGGTGCATTTTTAATTGGTGTGCATATTCTCTACATATAGGCCCTTGTAAGGCTCTCTAAAAGATGGATTAGTTCACACCCACAATTAGTTTGTGTTTCCTATGCAAAACATTTTCGAAATAGTTATGTATGTCAATTAGATCAGATTCATACTCGTACACAAATCTCAACTACAATGGTTGTCATTTTGAAGGAGTTTGCATTCTTTGTATAAAAAGGTTCTAATTTATAATCATTTCTAACATATTTGAACAAAGACATTTCCTAGAAATATCCATACATCAAAGTTGCTACATTAAAATATTTTTTAATTAAGGCTGATAATATTTGTTTCGAAGTTCTTTATTTTCCATACTCAGGTATGTGAAGGATCATCATGGAAAAAAAAATCCCTTAAGTGGTGAAAAATTCAAAAAAATCAGAGTTAGGCAACTTGACATAAAAATTTGAATAAGTTATCTATATTATTTCAAAAATATGTAAGAATAAAATCTGTAGCAAATTGAATGTAGTTTCTAAACTACTAGGTTTATTTATTTTTTAAAAATCTATTTGGTGAAATTTTGAAATTTCAATGCAGTAGTACTTAAATTTCAAGGAAAAAATAAGAAGTAGGTGTCTTTCTGACCACCCTAACCACAATAAAATGATAATATTTTTTTATAATATTTTAGACATAAGTAAAGGACTCATGTTCATATGTGATGCATATTTTTTTGTAATTTTTTTCCAAGTAAATAATTAATTATGAATTTTTTATTACAACTTTTAAAAAATATAAAAAATTGTATGTCTGACCACCTTAACCGTCAAAACTTCATGAAATTCAATTTTCTTTTTTAATCCTATAGTATGAAGCATAGAATGTGATGCATGTTTTGGATTCAAAAAATGTGATACCTTTGAAAGCTATAGATGTTTTTCAATCAGCCTATCAATCAATACTTTAGTCGTAATTCAAATAGAAAATGAATAATAATTATTTATTAAATTCAAAGTAAAGCATAATTTATATTGGTGGAAAGCTAAGAATCTCCTTTAAAAACCCTTTTCATTTCATCAATTTTGGGTTAAAAAAAGTCATCAGCCACATACCCTACAAATACCCATCATATTGCCACTTTTTGGCCCATCATGATCCTGCACATACTCACTCAGGCTATGGTTTTTAAGAAATGTTACACTTTTCAGTCTACATCAAATTTTACTTGCTTGTTAGATACTAAAAAATACCTAAATAAATGGAACAGGGTAAATCTAGACTGACCAAAGATGAGAGTTGTAACATTTTTGGAGAGTGATTTAATTGTTTTTGATAAAGGGTAAAACAGGTTTTACAGGGACCCAAAACCACAAAGTTTACAATAGAAAAGAAAGGACAAAAATGTCTAGTAGACAAGACTGCCTACACAAAAGGAAAAGACTAGAACAAGCAGTAGTCACCCACAAAAGACCAGAAAGGTCAAACAAAAAAGGCCAGCAGAAGAGCCAGTAGGAGAGTGATTTAATTGTTGAAATGCTTGATGCTGAGATTATTGAGAGAAGAGTTGATCTTGGTTGTACCATTACTAGATATAGATGAGAAAAATAAGTTAATTTACATAATTTATTAATAGTGGAAGATGTAAAATATTGTAGTGTCCCCTTTTTTATTTGAGTCACAACACTGAGTTTGTCAATAGTTAGATGAGAGAGAATTGACTTAGTTCATGTTGGTAGTTAGAAAGAACGAGTCTTTCAGTTAGAACAAGGGGATTGAGTCTTCATGTTGAGGTGGCTTCATCTGCCTCTTAGGTAGTTGTTAATTAAAATAAGGATACTACATTCATAACTTTATGTACACCTATAATTATTCTCAGCAAAAATAGGTAGTGATGGGTTAGTTAGGTATTGTTTGGTTAAAACAAATGAGCATGCAAGTTTAAGAGAGTATCATTTGGTATATATGCCTCTTTTTCCAAAACAAAACTAGCTCTCAAAAGAAATCATGGGTTGGATAAAAAGTATTCAATAACCTCAATTTCAAGTACAAATTCTATAGAAGGAGCATGAAAGAACAAAGTAGCTCAAAGTAACAAAGCCACAATATTTACAATTTCTAACCTTTATTGTTGGAAATTTATTACACCTACGCCCTTGAAATTGAATGCCAAGATATATGTAAGTGGTAATTGTCTATACTTGTGGCACTTAAAGATGAAAGAAAAATATTGTCTTACTAGCGCATCAATAAAGGTACTGAAAATAAAATAAAAATTGTTGAGGTTGGATTTTGACTAGATAGACTATGAAAATGTTGTTGAGAAAATTAATATTGTAGTTTTTATAAAAAGATAAAGACAATTGATATTAAATATAATGCTGGGTGAAGCCATAATAGTGGTTTACAATTTGATGGAGGAAGGAAAATTGAGAAAAAATGACCCCATGGCAAAAAAATTGGTTTTAGGGGTTCGCATGAACCTACATGTTCAACCGAACCATAAAGGGGTTCGACCGAACTATGAAGGCTGGTTCACTAGAACCCTTGGGGGTTCGCTAGAACCCCCTGGTTCTAGCGAAACCCCTTTTTCCCTAATTTTTTAATTTGTTCACACAAAAAACCTAAAATTTTACGCTTTCAAGCTCCGGTTGAGGATGAAAATGGGGGAATATTTAGAAACCAAACTTAGAATCGAGTAGCCTTCAGAACGAGCTATCCAATGAATATAATTTTAGTATGTTTTGGTTTTATTATCTATCTGTTTTTCAAGTTTTATTAAATATAGGTTTTTCATCGAAAACAAAACTCTCTATTCTGCACAAGTGGAAAAATAGAAGATTATAAAAAAAAAATTTAAAAATATGAGTGCACCAGATATTGAAGTCCTTGATCCAACAAAAAGAAGAAGAATTTTGATACATACAAAAAAGTTATGCATTATCGGTCGCTATGTCTGAATTGTCATTTGATTGACTTGAAACTTGATTAAAGAAAAAATATTCAATAAAAACTATCTAACCAAGTGGAAGCACTAGATATCAGTTAGAAATCTAAATTTGAAAGAATTGGAATTTATCCTTCATGAAAAAAATTTATGCGTTATACTGTGTCACTTTTTAAAAATGTTGTTTTTGAAAAAAACCAATTTTGTGGGAGATGGAAAAAGAAGTGCAATCTGATTCCAAAAAAATTGAAAAAAATATTTTTAGAATCTACAGACAAAATATGACAAGACTCTAGTTTGCATCATCTTCAAATTCCTTACGGTTTAATCGCTATAGGTGCCTGAATGTGGAGATTGTGTTAAAAAAAGTATATCAGTGTCTAGTTTGGCCAAAAATTGTAAACCACTATTGTGGGATCACCCTGCTATGATGAACGATAGCAACTTGTAACCAAAATTTTCCACCATTTCTTACTAAATATTAAATAACTTCTAGTTGACATGAGACATTTACCACAACATGAGGTCTTTTGGCCAATGTTAGTGCCTATGCCATCATGCCAATACCCCCAACAACTTGGTAGAATTAATCCAAATTAGTGCCAAGATAATTCCCATAATGACCTAGACCTAGCTTACAAAAAAGAAAATTTAGGTGGTGCATCAAAACAACATTTAATACAAAAAGAAAACTTTATCATATAGATCAATATTACAACAATGTAAGACAATCCTAAACAATAGAAAAACTAAAAAAACACATTATTTTGTAGTACATGTTGAACTTAACAACAATGCCATTTATTATGCTAATTTAAAGAATTCAACAATAATGCATATGATTTGGTCACATTATCCCTTAAAATAAAACTTCAAGTGGTGTGTTTATTTCAATTATACATGCATATATTATACATAATTTTATCATTTGGACCAAAAAGAAAAACTCAACAATAGAAAAACTGAAAAAACACATAGAAATCATTCACTAAAATTTAAACATGTGAATATATATCTAACTTTAGAAAGGTCTCTTCACATAAAGCATAATAGAAAAAAGTGAAAATCAATCAAGTTCCAAATTTTTATCTATGTGCTTCTAATGTACTCGTTGATTAAAATTTAGGAGTATCCCAATAGTTTCTACTTATTTCATCACATAATATATTTCAAGGGCTCAATCTTCTTGCTCTCTTTACGATCAAATTAAGGCTACCAATTAGAAGGTTGGATTATATCTACCACTACTAAGGCCTTCTCAATCATGGGAATCTAATCCATGGAATTCATAGGTGGTTTGCTCAACACATAGTGCAAAGACCACTACATCATTGTTGTTGCCTACTAATTTTCCAAAATGGATAACTTTATGTTGTGCACCAAATTAGTTGATACTCTACGTGCTATAGATTTTTTCTTCAAGCATATTTGGAGAAATTTCAAGCTGTCACTCACTATCATTTTGGATCACGACTTATACTTCTTAAGCCGCATTTGGTGGACATTATAGAAGATTTTAGGTTGTTGGTTGGGCTTCTCGACCTCATTTCAAAAGGAAACAAATGTCCAAATTGAGGTTGTTAATCACACTTTATTCCACAGTACTCCATCAAGATATCATTTCAATTAATGTATGAGCATCTTTTCAAGAGGTGGCAGATGTAAGCCAATGTTGACCTAACCCTCAAGGTTTTTTGTATGTTCCTTACCTTGAATTGAGTAAAGAGATAAAGATGTCACAGTAATATGTCATGAAAAGGCAACACTTTTAATGAAGATCTGATTTCATACACCTAGGAGATTTGGTGCCTCTAAAATCAATAGAGACATGTCCTTCAAATGTGCCATGACAATGAAAATTACAAAATACATTGATGTATCATTTGGCAAGCTAGAGCTAGTTCATGTTACATGTTATGGTATCATCTTAAACCTAGTACATATGACAGTGTGGTTTTGGTTATTGTGCATGTGTGACAAGTAAGAAATTATTTGATTTAATAAAGGTACTTGTGCCAATTTATCTTGAAGACACACTTCTTTCAGTGGTTGCTAGGGTTGCATTGAAGAACATTGTAATGAGGTGATTACAAGGATATGGGACTATAAAAATTAAATGAATGATGTTGAGTGCAAGTTAGTGAATGCGGTGAGTATCATAACAAGCATATACACAATGAAAGTGCAATCCTGAATAGGTTTGGTGAATAAAGTGCTTGTATCAAAGCTAGCCATGAGAGGAGCATCCAACATTATAACACTACCACCCAAATTATTCTAAAGGAGTAGGGTTTTGATAGGGATCAATTAGCTCCCTATAAAAGCAAGCAACTAAGGGTTTTGTTGTGAGCTTCACAAGAGATTGAAAGACAGGGAGTTAGACCATCTTAGTTCATGGTCAATATGAGGTCCAAATGCTAGGATAGTTAGTATTAGTTGACAGTTTCGTGAAGCCATGCTTAGATATTTTGCTTAAATAGCTAGGTTCTTTTATGAGCATTTCACAAACAAGTATTGGAGATAAATACAGTTTTAGTGTCCACCATTGAAAGCCTTTTTGTTTGAAAAGATCATATATAAAAAATGACAACAAGGACATACTTATGCAAAGGATGTTATGACTGTGCAAGGGTTTAAAGTGCAAGGTGGTAGTCCTCTTAATCAAACTTTGAATAATTCTTCAAAGATAGGTTATTCTTGTGAAATGACAAGGAGGTGACTTTGCATGTTCATGCCAAATACAAGCATAACAAAAGTTTTTCTACAACACTAATTCAATTGATAGGAAAAGACATGGGTTGATTTATATTACATGACCAAAAGATGACACAAAATCAACAAATATTCTCCATCCAAATTCATCTCCAAGATTGTTTCAAGAGAAATTGTTCTGAGAGATGTAAACCATTTCCATCATTTTAAACAAAGACAATGTTCTTGTGGCGAAGATTGGTGACGCTAAATGAAACAATATGAAAAATAGGCTTGCACTATAATAATGTGCACTACATTAGATATCTAGTAATAATGAAGGATCATCCATCAAATCATAACAACAAGGATTCTTTTGTCATATGTTGTAGTTACAAGCACCCTACTAGACATACATGAAAAAGTGGAAGCATAGATAAGGCAAGCGAATTGTTTCAAAAAATGCCTCAAAGAAATGCGATATCATGGAAGGCACCCACTCTCCCACAAACTCTTCAAGTCATGCCAACGGTGATGCTAGAAAGCCTGATAGCTTGCCTCATCTATGCTTCCACATTTTCATGTATGTCTAGCAAGGAACTCTCGCATCACTATGAAGACCAACAACAAACTGTGTGGTGTTGTGGTCGAGGTATACAATGACACTTTAAAGGTTGAGGAGTTGGTCTTTACACCCACTGGTTGCATTTTCTTAAAATTTCCTAACGAATTTTCAAAAAAACCCATTTTGAACATATCCTTCAATCACGACCTTCCATGATATCACATTTCTTTGAGGCATTTTTCCTTCAACTCCTTTACTAGGTTTGCATATGCAGTGTTTGGAATTAATACATTTGCGTAGATAGGGTTATGCAGATGGTATAATTTTTTTGTTAGATTTTTGTATCCCGACCCTTCAAACAGTAAGAATTCCAAATTTTATTTGGACCAAACATCATCCTTAATCACTAGAGTTAGCTTGTGTTACCTCAAAATCAACTACTTCAATTGTATGTGCCATCTTGCAAATTCTAAAATTTTGGCTTCTTATTTCCTATAATTTTTTCCATATAGTCTCTAAAATTCCCTTTAGATTTTGGGACAATGAGATGGTGATGAAAATTTCATTATTCTCAAAGTAACTTGCATCCTACATCCTTCATCAGGAACAATTGCATCATAATCTGGAAATAAGAGGTTTCTACTATCCACTTTGGATCTCTTCCCTTCTTTTACTCACTTGTTTCATTTATCTCCACCAAAAGACCTATTCCATGCTCAAAATCTCCTTATCTTAGTTTGTTTGATGATCAAGTGGTTTTTGATAATTCTTTTGAATACACTTCAACCAAGACTTCATTCATGTCTATATAGCACTGCAATTATTATTCTACTTTTTTCAGAGGTGGGCAAGAAACAACTACACTTTTCCACAATAAATTAGTTATATTGAGACCATGATATCTATGAATACACTTTTAAACACATTAAATTGAGAGCTATAAAATATTCTTCAATTTGAATTTCATCATCTTGCCTGGAACCACTGTTTTCAACTTTTCCATTAATTCCCCTACATGTTTAGCTATAACAAATACAAATTCCACTAGAATGTCTTTCACAAATCTAGCATCTTCACATCTAATGACTCCTCTCATCCCTTCGAGAATCTAGGAAATGGTGCCGATCTTGCAAAATTAGAGCATGTGGCACATGTGATGAGTCTAAGGAATCGGGTAGAAAATACATAAATTCATCAACCAAATCTAGATCGTCCTTGAAAAATGAACCCACTTATTGATACATTTCATTGATTGTCTTGTTTCCTTGAGAATGATACATCATCTTAGAATTCAAGAGAGTGTGATACTCATTGTGGTAGAAAAGTGCAGGTTTGATGAAGGTAATGATCTCATTTATCAAAGGACAATCATCACCAAGATAGGAACCTTTTGAGTTTCTTGTGCATGTGTATTTTAGGCAGTGCCATGAGCCTTGAAGTAATAGTAGGGTAGTCTAGTATGTTTGAAAGTAATTTTTTGTTTATGTTTTCCTAGTGATTTAAAATGCAATCTTAATGGTTCATGACATAGGTATAGCATTGTTTGGAAGCAACAATCCAAAACATGGCCATGTGGTAGCAAGCTCACATTTTTACTTCATAGTCCTATTATTAAGGCATTATTATCATCAATGATAGGTTAGCTTGGATGAGCATGTAGCAATATGAATGTAGCCTTAAAGGGATAGTGCATTCTTCATGGAAATCAAATGCAATAAGAGAAAGGCTTGAAGACAGTGGGTTGTCACTATGTTTTGCAGCAGTTGAGGAAAGTCATTAAGGTTGCATGATAGTCCAAAGGAGATAGTCAATGATAGGCATACTAATTTGCATTCCATCTCTTCTATATCTATGATACATTTTAATTGGTATTAATTCCAAGCATAGGATTGACATATCAGAGTTATTGTTTATTGGAAAAAATCAAGCATTTTTGATAGCCATCATGCTAGAATGTGTCAAGTTAATAACAATAGGTGAGGTTCAATGACAAGCCTAGTATTGAGTACACGGTCATAGATCAACCATGTATGATGAAAGCTTGCAGATTACAAAGAAAGAGATAAAGACTAATAGGTCTGTGTTTCATGTACCATGAATAATAATGTTTTTTAGATCACAAGCAAGGGTATATCTACTCATAAGAAAGGAGATTATAGTGAAAGGACAAGGAACATAAGTCTTCCATAGCGAATAATGGTGTAAAGTAAACCCTTTGAAGTTCCTAGATCTCAAGGAAAATCAAATAAAGGATTGAATGATAGGTTCTTTCTCAAAGTTGTGCATGCTTGATAGTTAAGAATTATGCCAAATGACAGTGATTAAATGATAGTTTGAGGGTCATATTGTCTAGGAATCCAAATAGCCAGACCACTGCCAAGGTTAACTGTGCTAATCTTCATCTTCAAGTTGTAGAGGGAAAAGCACCTATAGTATGCAAAGGTGGTCATAAAGGTAGGCTAGAGGATAAAGCATGATGTGATACAAACTTGTGTAGAACACATGGATAATGATTTGCATAATGGATTTTCAACATATGCTTTTCTTTCAAATTGTAATATTTTCTAGACCTTTTTTTAATAGTGGTTGGAAATTTCGTTTTTAGGGGTTGATGCAAGAAGTTGGGTACACAAAAAGCTCAAAAAGTAGAAATGTTTTTGCTGTTTTTCAGAATTTGTCACATTTGGACTAAAAATTTGAGGAACTTACACAATGAATATTAAAAAAAGTCAGCAATATGAAATCTAGAATTTTGAATCTAGTTTCCAAATATGTAAATTATTAAAATACCCAGATTATAGAAATTAAATTTTGATAGGGATCTATAAAAACCACTTTTTAAAAGTCCTTGTTTTTTTACCATACCAAGCAAGTGTATGGACAACACTTTTTGACCCAAATAAAATTATTTTGCTAATTACTTTTGGGAAGTGAGAGCTAACAATATGAAGTTTGATATGGATTTTTTTTTGTAATTTTTGGTTGATTATTTTTTTTTTATTAATTTTTAATTGGACTTAATTGATTTTTTTAAAATCAACGTGTACGGACAACATAATTGGACCTAAAAAAAACATTTTTTGACTCTTTTTTTTTTAATTGTGTAGAAAATTGTCTGAAGTTTGATGTCATATAATTTTTTTTACAAAAAAATTAACCAATAAAAAGTTATTAAAAAACTTTAAAAACCTGATATTTCAATTTAAAGGAATAGTTTGATTAGAAATTAATTAAAAAATAGCAAACATAATACAATTTTAACAAAATTTATATATTTAGAAAGTAGACATTGTGTTCTCTAATGGGTTTTAATTTTATAGATTCATTCAAAAAAAAAGTCCATCAGCTATGTTGTCAAAATTGGACATTCTTCTTATATCTGCCTTAGTTTTTTAGTTGCAGGTCAAAAGCTAAGGCTCAGATTTTCAAGCCTTTCCCAAGCCTAAAAACAAGGCTGGATGTGGTATGGAAATTCAATTTTTAAATAACGCGTACTTGTTATTCAAAAGAAACGCGTACGCATTTCATAATGCATACGCATTACCCATTGACCCGTTGGGAAAACATAACGTGTACATTATGAAACGCATATGCGTTTCTTGAACATAACGCGTACGCATTTCTAATATAGCCATTTTTCCCTAATTTAAAAAATTCTGGTAAAAGACGATTTTCCTGCAACATTCCTTTTCTATAGTACGGTCCGAGAGTGTCATTTTCTGCGTTTTTTATTGCAAATTTGTCTTGTGCAAGGCATATTCTATTCAAATCGTTGGAAGAGAAAAAGTGCAGGTTGAATTTTCTGAAGTGGAATCAAGTGCAAGAACTTTTTACAAAAATATTTGGAAAAAGTGAATTTTTGGATGTACTCATGATGTTTTTGTACTTCAAAGTATAGAAAAAATGATCTTCATAGTACATAGTTTAATTTGAATATTTGAAGGAGGTGGAAATTTGAAAATAAGTTTCTTGAATTATTGTTTTTGTGATCAAAGAGAGTTTGGTAACCATGGGTGATAAGAAAAGACAAAAAAAAAGATGTAGAAAGTTAACGACACCCGAAGAAGTTCAAGCAAATAAAGATAAGGAGGCAAAAAGACAAAGGGAAAGGAGAGAAAGGAATCATCAAATGAAAGATTTGGAAGCATCTAGTTCCAAGAATGTTGAAGAGGAAGCCATGAATGATGAAATGAATGTAGATGATGCAAATGTGGAGATGGTGAATATAGAAGAAAATGCAATTACGGAGACAAACCCAATTGTGCCTTCAACTTCAACTTTGAATGATAAGCAAACAACTTCGGGTGTGTCTTCAAATCCACCTCCCAATGATATGGAAAATGCACCTATTCAAACAATCTATCCAGGTATGTGTTCAAACCCAAGTTTTCATAATATTGATATTGCTTGTTTAGATGAAGTTGGATACACCATTGATGAGATCAATAATATTAGGGTTGAAACAATGCAGAAACAAGAAAATGATGAAATTATATCTTATGAGAATGTAAATGAGAATGAAATCCCTCATATTGATGAAAATGATAATGAAATCCCTTTTACATTTGAAAATGAAAATGAAACCCCTTGTGTGAATGAAAATGAAACTCCTATGGATGAAGGTGAAAATGTTTTTTTTACAATTGAAACAGATGTGCTAGATAACCTTCATGGTAAAGTTTCTTCGAGACAAATTAGAAATTATGGAAATAAAATATATAAAATGTTTTTTTATAGAAAGAAATTAGGATTCCAATGTCAACTCATGGTGCAATTGATGAGAATGTTGAAAATGAGAAAAGTGATGAAAAAATTAGGTGTTTTTGTAAAATCAAAAAAGAAAGATGATTCAGTAGAACAAGTCATATCTAGTGTTGCTAATGCTATTGATGTTATTGGTAAGAAAAGTTGATCAAAAGATAAGAATGCGGCTCGTCGTGCAATAACAACTGCTCTAGTTGATAAAACAACTTCAAATAAAAGAATGTTAAGTAAGATTAGTAAATGTGTAAAAGTAAATCCTAGATCTTTGATAAGAGCTGCTAAAAGAAGAGAAGGTATTGAAAAGGATCCTATTAATCAATGTTGGAGTTTTAGTGGTAGACTTCCAAGATCAGACATGAAATTAACTAATGAAATTAAATATTTAATCCATAAATTTTGGCATGATAATACAAGAGTATCACCTAACATTAGAGATGTCTTAAAATTAAGGGTGGGTTCCAAAATTCGTGAACCTCATCCAAAGCATCTCTTAGATATGACTCAAACTGAATTATATAAAAAAAAAATAGATGCTTCAATCTTACCATTGAATATTAACATAAGTCAAAGATCATTTGAAAAGTGTAAACCTTGGTATGTTAGAATTAATGAGCAACGAATCTCTTATTGTTGTAAGACTCATGTACAATTTCATTATTATTATGATATATTTCCATATATACGATGCACTTTGCATGCTAACCAAATTATGCAGGACATTTGTGGCATTAATATGCCACCTGAAAGAATCAAAGATTTTATAGCAGGTTTGTTTTGTGATCCCTCTTTAAATGGAAACTCATTTTTTTTAAAAGCATGCATTTCTGGAGAATGCGATAGATGTGGTAACTTTTCATTATTAGGAGAATGTATGAATGAAAGTAGTTTAGATGAATTTGGACAACAATTAATGGATGTAAAAAAAATTAAAAATATTGAGTATTCTTTAAAAGATGGAAAAACTGGAAAACATGTTGAGCTAATTGTGGAAAAAGTTAGTGTGCATGCTTTTATTAATGAATTTAAAGATAAGTTTGTACCTAAATATGTTCAACACTCTCATAATGCTCATTGGCTTGATAATCAATTTTGTTTATGTAAAAACACATTCCCAATTGGATGTATATTGTCAGTTGTTGATTTTGCTGAAAATTATACTCTTGCTCCACAAGAAGAAATTCAATGACAGTATTATAATTCAATGCAAGTAGCG
The DNA here is from genome assembly GCA_007258455.2 of Sequoia sempervirens. Taxonomy (NCBI): domain Eukaryota; kingdom Viridiplantae; phylum Streptophyta; class Pinopsida; order Cupressales; family Cupressaceae; genus Sequoia; species Sequoia sempervirens. The sequence goes on along the minus strand of VDFB02282888.1, from coordinate 7,637 downwards.
ATATTTGTTCACATTGTTTATAAACATGCAGAAGATAGTATAGAAGATAATAGAATTTTTTTGAGAGAGTACCATTTTTATGTAAGTGATAATCAATTACATTCATTTGAGTTTGTACAATATTGTTTTGATATATTTTATAAAAAATTAAAAGAGAGAGGAATTCAGATGCTAGAACATCTCATATGGTCAGATAATTGCACAGGTCAATTCAAAAATGCTAGAATGTTTTATTGGTTATGTAGAGTTCATAAGGAAAATAATATCCAACACATATGGAGTTTTTTTGAAGCTGGTCATGGTAAGGGAGAACACGATGGAGCAAGTGCATGTGTGAAAAGAGCTCTTGCTAGAGAGCAACTAAAATTTGAGGATGTTGCAAAATTTAGAGATGCATGTGCAATTGTAGATTGGTGCAATACCAAATTATCTACAAGAACAAGTGAGAGCTCAATAATTTGACGCTTCTTTTGGTTAGTTGAAGAAAATGATATTTTTTCTCGACAAGATTGTGAAACAATTAATGGATCTGCAAAATGGCATTCCTTTAAGAGTTCAATTGCAAACACATGGACAATATGGGCAAGGGAGTTGGCATGTTTTTGTCAATTTTTTATTGCAGGTGATTGGGAGGCATGTGAAAATACGGAATGGGTCGAACAATGGCAACAAAGAGCCTTAACGCCTACATCGACAAATGTTCAACATGGAATGATAATTGAAGATAATCAAGTGTTTGCATCAGATGATTATGATCATGTTTCAGATCTTGTACAAGAAGGTACATTATTTATTGAGTTGAATTTTGTATGTATGTATGTTTATATGTGAATTAAATATAAGTCACTTTTTATTGAATTTTGTATTTATTTTTGCAGGACATGTGTATGTTGTTGTTGCACCTGAGGGGAATGAAGAGGAGACAGATTACTGGTTGGCTAGATGTGTTGAGAGAAAACATAAGTTGGCACATCCTAGAGTGGATGATGACAATTTTGAATATCCAATTGGTTCAGTGGTTGTTGTTGGCACTTGGCTTCAAAAATATTTGATGAGAAAGAATGGCTTTCCTGCATTTGAAGATTATGAAAGACACAAGAAGATTATACATTATTCACATTTGATTTTGGAAACCAATATAAAACTAGTTAGATATCAAGGGAGGCCTGCTAATAAAGTTTTATGGACACTTTGAATAGATGATCACGAGACAATCATAGATGCATTAAAAAAGAGAGAGGATGCAGATGGTACAACATAATTGTAGTACCCCTCTGTTTATGCTTATGTTTTCTGTTGTTGTGTTTTTACACTATTAGACTATGATACTTTGTTTGGATATTTGATCGTTGGTTTTGAGCGATAGTGGATTTATTCTGTGACATGATGATACATTGTTTGGTGATTACTGATTTTAGACATGCTTTGAGATAGCGTAGATGTTTACTTTCGGTTGATTATTGCTATGTATATGTTTTGATGGACTAACAGTTATTTATTTCGTCAGCCTGATGTGACGTGTATTGGTGTGGAGAATGGAATCGCATCACTCGCTTGTGAGTGCCCTATGATATCCATGATTTTCTCCACACGGTGTGTCTGTACAATGGTTTTTATATATATATATATATATGCATGTTATTGCTTGGTTGCAGGAATTGCAGGTACATGACATTGACTCCACCTGGGTACCTAGGTCTAAGCGTGTCAAGACTTAACAGATACGTTGATTGGGAGGTAGTATTTTGGTTTACCCTAGTCTAATCTATAATCCCGGTCTTAGTACATCGTCTGTTTTAGTTCAGAGTCATAGGATTGTTTTGTATTTTTCTGTTTGGTTTAATTGCTTGAAACGAAAAATGTCAATTTTAAATAATAGTTTATTATGTTTTATTTACTGTTATTTAAATAATTAGTTGCTTGTTAATTAATTAATTAATTAATTAGCTTATTTGGTTAAATAGTTTGATCTTAAAAGATTATTTAATTTAAATAATTAATTAAATTAAATTGTATTAATTTTGTGTGAATAACTTCAATATTGAAATTAAATATTTGGAGGAAATGGTAATTTTTATTAATAAGTAAATTTGCATTTGAAAATTGTAAATTCTAAAATAAATTAAACAAATTAATTAAATGCATGTAATTTGAAAAAAAAGGTTATTCGAGAAGTGGTTGAGGATATTTTGGGTTTTTCCTCAACATGTGTGCCAGTGTAATTATGAATTTTAGTTGAGGAAATTTGTTTACGGAGTTTATTGTGGATCTGGGAATGCATAGAGGATACAATTTTTTCTTCACGGGAAAATAATTCTGGGGCTTTGTAAAAATTCTCTGTAATTGTTTTTTTTGATATTTTATTGCAATTTGGTGGAAAATCTCTGGTTGTTGTTTGGGCTGTGGGCTTTGTATCTCGGGAAAGAATTGTGGAAGGAAGTTATAGGTAAGATCTTCTCTAGTCAATTTTCAAAGCAAAGGAAATCAGGTATTTTTCTTATTAATTTCATTTTGTTGGTTTTTGAAAAGGAATGCTTTTGAAAAGAAATTAGCTTAATTTTAATTCCTGTATTTCTCGTACAGAAAATTGTTTTCTGTATTTTGTTTGTGAAGAATTGATGGTTTTTTGAAAAAAAAACCTCTGTAGTATATTCTCTATGGAAAGTAGTTGAATTTTTATGAAGGTAATTTATTTGTTAAAAAGGGGATTGAAAACCTCTGGGGAAGTTTGGATAAGAAAGAAATTATACTGTGCGTGTGTTCTTTTGAAAACCCCAGAAGAAATTTACTATTTCCCCAATTTCCCCATTGTTACTTCTTTGTTTTAAAAGAAAATCCTCTAATATTTACCAGAAAATGCTGAGGAATTATATATATATAACTATATATACATATATATATCATATTAATATATACATAAATTGGATTGTGAATGGAACCTTTGTATTTTAATCATATCACCATACAGGCAGAAATATGCAAAGCATAGAAATTATTTTGAATTTCGTTTATCGCCGTACGGCGAAATTAATTGAGAAATGCGTTTAAAAAAAAAAAAAATGTGTCTTTGGGGAGGGCTGAAACCCTCCCCACACCCCTCATGGGAGCACAACCCCCATGGCTGCGCACAACAGCCACCACGGCTGCTGGGCGTAGCCCTAGTAAGGGTCGTGACCTCCCCACAGGGAGGTCGCACGCTGGACCGAGGGTTTCCAAAAGTTTTATTTTATTTAATTTTTTTTTTAAAATGAAAATTCATATCATATGTGATACATGTGATTTTTATTTTATTGTTATAATTTGTATATATATATATATATATATATTTATATATATATATATATATATATACATGTATATATGTATATATGTATATATATATATATATTATGGGATTAAATAAGTTCAAAATTGAATATATATTATTATATAAATATATGTTATGTTAGGAAAAATAATCTTGGAGTTCTTAAGATAAAATATATTTTTCTTTAAATTATGTTGCATGTGAAAAATTAAGATTGGGAAATTATAGAATATAATATATAGTGAATTTGTGAAAATCAGAAAAATAGATTAAATGAAGTAGTTATTTTTCTTGATTTTAAAATAGAACTTTTATTAAGATGATTTATAAATATGTTGTTTTCCCAACTGATGCATATGGATTTAGTATATCCAAATGATAGATGTGAATTTGCTTTATATGGCTTTAATTTTTGAATTGGGCAAATGGGGATTATTTTAATGTGTTATTAAGTCTTCCAGATGTGGTCATTTCTTGGGAAATAAAATTTTACTATGGTTTCATATGTATGAACAAACTAGGGTAGTGCACTGGATTTTGTGAACAAAATTGTGACTTTTATTGTGGTATTTCTAGTATTATGTGTTGATCTCTTTGTGCACTTTGTCTACCCTAGATAGAAAACTTAGTATATCTTTGTTACGTTTAGGGGAGTGGCTTTTTGTAAGGGCTGACACACAAAGTGGTGTCAGGGTAACTTACAAAGAGTTAGTAAGTCAGTGATAACTAAATAACATAGTAGTTAGATAAAAACTCTTAACAAGATGTTTATGCCTCACTTATGACTCTTGAGCTACTTCAGTCTTGAGTATAAGATGAGAAGGCCTGGAATGGAAAATCGGTGTCTTGTTTCTTCAAAAGACAATCGATTCCACAATGATTTGCATTGGGGCTAGGTTTCGTAAGAGGTTACCAGGGTAACCCAAGGTTGGGGGCCAAATCCTAGGAGGAAACACCAAGGTAACCTTTGCAGCGTTGTGATGACACTCCACCTAAAGTAACAGTTAACCTTGTGTATGTAGCACATTCAATCGTCAAAATATGGAAGCAATGTAACCATTAGTTTGTTGTGTACTAGTGTCTAGGGTTAGTATATTATGTCTAGGTAACCATATTACTATCTCCTAGCACGGGGGGTGGACCTACGGGTACCACATGGTTGGGTGGAATGTGCACCTTACTCTGTTGGGTCCCCAGTTTATGATCATGGCATCGAGAGCTTCATGGATGGAGAGCTCGCACTTGGAAACTTATATATACTTTCTTCATTGTAATTTGTAAATCTTGTATTTGAAAACATTCCTCAAATGTATATGAGGTGAACAATGTAAATGTTACTTGTAACTATTATTTGATCTACCTCATTAGATGGATGAGTATTGTATAATTTATCAAATGCAATGAATGAAACAAATTTGTACTTTATGTTATCTTGAATGGAGTTTTAAATGAAATGCAATGTTTATTTTTATGTTATTATTTAATATGTGCAATGCGAAATACTAAAGTCGTCTATGGAAACTCAAAGTAGTGTAACGTCACATAACTTAATGAATGTATGCAACTAATTAACTTAATAATTATACTTTTAAAAAAAAATTATTTCACCTTTATAACACATTTACAACATTCCTTAGGTTATAATGACGGGGAATTACAATAATAAATAAATATTGCTAAGTATATCTAGTTGTTTATATAGTTAATTGATATATATATATTTGTATTTAATCATTTCTAATTAAAGTTTTATATCATTTTTTGTTTCAGGTCCCCTTAAGCCATCCTCTTAAAGCACCCTTAAGTCATATCCTCTTACATCCCTGTAATCCATAATCTTGCATTCCTTAAGTCACTCTCATAATTCCCCTTAAGCCATCCTCTTAGGGCCTGTTAACCATATTGTAAGGTTCATGACATGCATCCCCTTAATCCACTATCTTACATCCCTTTAATCCATTCTATCAACTCCCCTTAATCCACCCTCTTACATCCCCTTAATCCACTCTCTTACATCCCTTTGAGTCATTTTATCAACTCCCCTTAATCCACCCTCTTACATCCCCTTAAGCCATCCTCTTAGGGCCTATTAATATCCATATTGTAAGGTTCATGACATGCATCCCCTTAATCCACTATCTTACATCCCTTTAATCCATTCTATCAACTCCCCTTAATCCACTCTCTTACATCCCTTTGAGTCATTTTATCAACTCCCCTTAATCCACCCTCTTACATTCCCTTAAGCCATCCTATTAAAGGACTCTCATAATTCCCCTTAAGCCATCCTCTTAGGACCTGTTAAGCCATATCCTAGGGTTCATGAGATGCATCCTCTTAAACCATCCTCTTAACTCCCCTTAAGCCATTCTCTTAAGACCCCCCTTAAGCTATATATCCTCTTAGGTCCCCTTAATCCATCCTATGGAAAACATCTTTTGAATTTGTATGGAATTTACTATATACTATTCTTTTCTCGCATGAATTTTTTTCTTAAATGACTCATAAAAATTGTAGTTACTTACATTAATTATTTTTGCAGGTTCTCATCAAGTCGATCTACGAAGTGATTGTTGAACTGAAAAATTATTTTATCAAGAGACTATGTAAATGTCAATTTTTGGTCTTCACCTAAAAGTTGATAAGTTTTAATTGTATCTACATGCACATTTATGTTTCATCATATTATATAGTTGTAATAAACATCTTGATATACATTATATTTTTTTTTCAATGTCACTTTTTAAATATCTTGTTCCAATTTTATAGATTATACATTTCATGTCTTGTATTTACCACATTTTATATAATTATTCAATTGTATAGATTATACATTTTATACATACAAGGAGATGATTTTTTTGTTTATTGATTCAAATATTTGCTATCTAATTGGAAAATAGTTAAAATTACCTACCCTTAATTTATTATGAATATGATCTAAACTATTTAAGGAATGTTTTAATTTGTCACCTAGCCATGTGATAAATTATATATATTAAATTTAATTCTAGATAAGAATTTATATAGTGCATGTAATACTTGAAAATTAGATAAAATATAAATAGTCTAATGTTTGAGTGCATATAATCATGAAAATGAACATAACAAGATATCATAATTGAGTGCATATATAATCATCATATTAAAGTCAACTGATATAAATAAACACAAATATGATAATAACATGTTCAAAGTAAAACTAGAGATAGATAGTCCATAGAATTTATATGTCAAGTCCAACACATATAGTCCATAAAATATAGAATCATCTAACTTTCAGGCTGATCGGTCAAATCAAGTCTCCTCTTTGTTCCATGTTGACTAGATGTACCCGCATCATGCTGTAAAAGAGTACAAGAAACTTGAAATTAGATTTAAATTTATTTAGAAATTTTGATATAATTAAACATATTTAAACTTGAAAATATAAACTTTTAGATAAAAATAAATTTAATTAAATATCTAGTATTTATATATACTTAAAAATAATTTCTAGTATGCATAAATTACCATATGATCATGTGAATCTGTAATTGGCATATTTTCTTCAACGGGTAGCATAACTATCACTTGAGAAGATGCAAATGCCTAATCTACTATATCCTGCATATTCATATAAAGCAAACAATTTGTGAAAACCTCGAATATATATATATATATATATTTAAAAGGTCCATAAAAATTGTATAGGAGATTTAAAGTAAATTTTACAACCTCGAATGATATGACCTCATGATCATGCACCTGAGATTTCCCATGCATAAATGACAATGATGTCTCAGGTGCGCAGCCTGCCATGGGTATCTCATGAAATTCTTGCATATAGATGTACAACAGTTCGTATAGATCATTGACACATGTCTATGTAAATGAAAAATTAAATTAGATCTATGATGTCTATTTAATTTAAACTTAACAAACTTTTGAAAGCACACACCTAAGTTGATGATGTCTTAGGAGCGCTCACCATTGTAACTTGTGGTTGGTCAGTACTAGGTATTGTATGACCTCCCTGCATCTAGATATAATATATCAATTCATGCACATATGTACAAATTCAAATTAAATTAGATATATATCCACACAAATTATTTAATATATATTGGTTCAAGTACTTGTCCAAAAGGTGAGCCCAGATCTACAACACTCGACATATGCACACGATGATCATATTGAGTTTCAGGCATCATGTGATCATGCGTCTACACCAAACACTTATTGAATTAATATTATATTATATATATATATAGTTTGATGTTATTATTTACATGGATTTTTCATATTTCAAACTTGAATTGAATTTAACTTCAAAATATGAACATACCTA
>VDFB02282887.1:0-29019 GCA_007258455.2 Sequoia sempervirens | reverse complement strand
TATTATATAATAAAAATATAATACAGATAATCATAATAGTAATAATAATACTAATAATAATATATAAACAAAAATATTTTCTAAATGACCTATCAATTGACCTCCTCTACTATACAAATGTACACAAAAAATCAATTTATTTCCTAATTGACTTTCCAATCTTGATAGCTAATAATTCTTCCAATACATATGTATTGAGACACCAAAGAACTAGAATTTAATATAATAAAAACTATGAACATTTCATCTCACTACAAAAGAAGGGCACCATCACAAAATTGTATGAGTATCAAGTTAAATATACAATGCAACATAGCTTACCACTAATTTTTTTTCGGGAAAATTAATTCTATGCTATATGGTATCCATCATACCTACATATTAGCCTACAATTAGGTCCTTGTCAATGCATCAACTAGAAAGAACTTAACCCATCATTTTCGGGTAAGAAGTAATGAAGTGCAACCTGCACTACTTGGAGAATAACCAGACAATCCACATTGTCAACTTGAATCTAATGGGTGACACTTGGATCCTAATCTCAAAGTGATCAAATTATATAGGAGGAACTTGTTTGGTAGAATTACCTAAATAAGTGTTGTCATGGCTTTTTACGATCATAAAATATCCACAAAATTGATTTGTTGAAAAGTCCTTACAAACTTTCAAAGCAAATGCAATCAACAAATAAAAATTCAGTCTCACAAATCTTTTCCTACCTTCTCCTTAATTGTGCCAAAATATGAGCTTCATAATAGGCTATTGTATCTATCACAACACAATGGAAGAGGATTTAGTTAGATTTCATGGATGCAAGTTTAACTATTAATCTCTCTTCTCTCAATATCGATCTCCCTTTATATCTCTTATCTCTCGCTCCCTAAACCTCTTGGTCACTCGATCTATCTACATCTCTACATATCTCTTTGTCTTCATCTCTCTCTTAATATGTGTTTGTCTCTCTCTATCTCCTTCTTCCCTCTTTGTATATCCCTCTCTTTCTTAGGTCCTCTCTCTTTGTATATTATAATAATACTAATAATTTAATAATATTACTAATATTTTACTAATTATAATATTTTAAAAAATACTATTAAGTGGAAATAATTTAAAAATAAAAATAATCCAATATTATAATAATTAGAATAGTATAATAGTAATATCAAAATAATAATATAATATTTTACTAATTATAATATTTAAAAAAATAATATTACAGTGGGAATAATTTAATAATAAGAATAATCTAATATTATAATAATAAGAATAATCTAATATTATAATAATTAGAATAGTATAATAGTAATATCAAAATAATAATACAATATTATAAATATTATAAAAAATTTAATATTAATAATCTATGCTACACGGGGACGCGTCCCCTGCCCCAAAACCCCCCGTCCCCGTCCCCTGTCGTCCCGAGGACGGGGGGATGCAAAGGGGACGTCCCCTTGCCATCCCCGAAAATGCAAAATCCATCGGAAACACCAGGAAACGTTTCCTTCACTTTGGGGATGGATTGGGGACGTTTCCCCGTCCCCAATACGAATTGGGGACGGATTGGGGACGACTAGTCGTCCCCTACAGGCTGCAAGTCAAAATATATTAAAAAATGATTTTTTAAAGGTTTAGTTCTTTCGTGCGGGACCCACCAACTATTTAATGTTTTAATTGTTTGGGCTAAAGTCTGAAAAAGACTAAATATTAAATCTTTTAGTTCCACTCTTGCCAGAGGATGATAGTGACTCAGATAGTTCTAAGTCTTTGGATATTCATAGCTTGAATGAGGCTTAATTTCATAGACTGTTGTATTTAATATTTTGATTTTCATTTTTGAACTTTGAGACTTCTGGATACATGTTTGAGACATTTGGATATTTCATATTGATAGACCATGGTTTTATTGATGTTTGATACTCCTGTGATAAATTTTACAATGCTTTAATGACATTTCTTATACTGTTATAGTACTACTCTCACGATTTACTTACATATTGATATTGTTGTTATCAATTATTAATTTATTGACATATCTATCTCTCTTTCCCTCTCTCTCTCTCTAATATATTAATAAATTTTGAAAAAATCATATATATATATATATATATATATATTTTGTATGTCGCCGTCCCCTGCCGTCCCCCCGTTAATAATAATATTAGTTAATAATAGATTACTAATATTAATAATAATATACTAATATACTAATAATGTAACATAATCTAAATTGGTATATTAATAAAAAAAAAAATATTAATATAATAATATTATTATATTATAAAAATATAATAGAGATAATCATAATGTACTAATAATACTAATAATAATATATATAAACAAAAATATTTTCTAAATGATCTAGCAATACCTAAAAAATCAATTTATTTCTTAATTGACTTTCCAGACCTCTTTGGCGTACCCATTGCACACCAAAGTGCAATTACTAGTTATAATAATATTGAAATTATAATATATATATATATATATATATATATATTTCCTTTTGTATTTACATTCTAGGGTTCCAAATCAGGGGACATGACACTTTTGGGGTCTTAAATCATGCCTTGGAAGGCATAAATTGGTGATATAAAGGTCTTAGACTTTGAAAAGGTGAAATGTTATTGTGGTGTCAAATGATTTTTCAAGTCTTACGCGCCTAAATGAAAACTTTAATACTCATCAAAGTTCCATGCCAGTTTTACAGGGAAGTTTTGGCAAAATCTAAGGCATTTTCTTTTGAGTTTTAGGGTTAGCAAGGCATTGAAGGAGTCTTTCTCCAGATAAGGTGTGGAAGCTGCCTTGCTGCCCTGCATGGCACATTGCAGAATGAGGGAAAGGTGCATGGCACGCTAAATGGAGAAGAACTTTCAGGAGCTTGTAACAAGTCATTCCCACATGCCCAAATATCTCCAAAATGAAGGATTTACATGGTTGCATTCTATATTTACCAGGTATTACTTGTCTCATGAAAACTTTGACAGAAGAAATTTATATGCAGACCATAAGCCTGTAAGAACACTGTTTGCTGATGTAAAAGTCCCGGAGTCTCATACTATCATTCAAATCCTTTAACATTTTTGTTGAAAATATACATACAAGGGTAGTTGAGAGTCTATTGAACTATTAAAAAGAATGGTTAATAGAAAGGACTGTATTATCTTTAGGGGGCTTTGAAACAGCATTAAGGGTTCTACTTAGCCTGTTAACAGTTTGCTTAGTCATGAGAAATCTCTTGAAAAGTGTCAAGTATTTTCACAAAATGGATAGAAGCATTAGATGCCATAAGCATAGGTCTGCCCAAATGAGACCATTTTTTATGGGAAGCTAGCGGCAATGGACAGTGTTAAAAAACCTACTTTAGATGTTACAGGCAGCTACAGACCTCTGATAGGGTCATGAAGATAGTGAAGATGCTTGGAGCAATACTCCTGGGTATTGGTGTGCTACAAAGTTTGTGAAGGGTTTTCTTTCATTTCTTGAAACCCTAACCGACCATTGTAACCAGACTCGCCCAACCGCTGATGACTCGGCGAGTCCCGAGCCGAGCCAGCCTGGCCGAGTCTGGGGAGCCCGGACTCGGACCCGCCGAGTCCAGAGCCAGACTCGCTGGACTCGCCGGACTCGCCCAGACTCGCCAGACTCGCCCGGACTCGCCCAGACTCGCCCGGACTCGCCCAGACGTTTTGAAAGCCAAAAACATAAATTTTTTTAAAAAAATTGCAATCTTTAATTTACAAATTTTTTAATTAAATGGTGTGCGCCATGAAGGTTTGTGTGGTTTCGAAGGTCTTCATTTGGGCTTGGTGGCGGGGGCTCCGCCCCTCGACCCCGCCCTGTATCGCGATTGAGCTGGCTACCAGGCGCCGGATCTAGAGGCCGCCTCGACTCGACGGGCCACCGACTTCGAGGCCGCCTCTGACTTTACGGGCTGCCCCCAGACTTTACAGAGGGGCCGCCTTGACCTCGATGGGCCGCCTCTGTGACTCGTAGGGTACAAGCGTCACCGATTCCCACGAGGGGCGCTGCCCCCAGACCCCCACAAGGGGCGCTGCCCCCAGACCCCCGCGAGGGGCACTACTCCTCAATCTTGTTGGGGTGTTTCCCCCAAAACCTCATTAAAACTATAGGTCTAAGCATGTTATAGGCCAATGATGAATCATGATCATTAAACCTACAAAATACATATCCCCCGTTGCAAATCTTTGCATCTTTTGTAGTCAAAGCCATAATCAAGGATTATCTTGTTCCATACATTAGACATACGATATTGTATTTTGATTTTCATAACAAACTTTTAAACTATATGGCAGCAATGTAGCCTTTGGGCATTTTGATATAAGTTTATAAATTATAACTAGGAGGTTGTTTTATGATTTGTGTAACTGTATGTTAATTTTGAATGCGTATTGACTATTGACTTTGAGTATTGGCATAATGTTGAACACAAATGTTATATGTTAATGTTCTATAATGTGTATCATGCATGCCTTATTCATGTTATCTGTTAAATATTTAAAATTTCCCTATATTTTTATATAGCCGTCCCCTGCCGTCCCTAATTTTGGCCTCAAAAATCGGAAACTTGGGGACTCGTCCCGCCGTCCCCTGCCGTCCCCGTCCCGGAAACTTGGGGTAACCTTGACATTACCTCAAACACCAAACACCTTTATATACAAGTGCACCATAGATAACTGATTTGGTAGCATGTGTTAAATGTTTTACCATTTTTACAAATTGCATATAGTCTACGTAAGATGCAAAAGCTGGGACACTACCATTAGTTATGTGAAACCATGATGAATCATAAACTCACTTACGCAATGTTTAAAGACATAGCTAAATGATAGGTGTTGAGCCAATATTCTATTTTTTCCTCAAGCCATTGCATGTATAAAATAAAATTTAGAGGACCAAATCTTGATATCATCTCTCTTTAGTTCACTAACATGATGGTTCATGTAAGCTTACCTTGGCATAGGGCTAAGTGAAAACAGTTAGCAATGGGAAGGATAACATTGTGTAAGCTATTGCATGATACTCCAAGCAAGATGGTTGAATAAACTGTTAAGTATTTTGCTGGTGAAGGTAAATGTGATCCAAGAGAGATATTAGATGTTTACTTGTCTATATTAAATGGTTTTTTATTTATTTTGCTTAGCTGGAGTTAATGATATCAGCTAGGACAATGTGATGAACCTAGAAATTTACTTTAGCGGCTATTACTATAATGTCAATGTTCACATTGTTACTTAGCTACATTTTGTTTTCCCCACTCTTGGCATAATGACTTGATAAATTACTTTGAATAGTGAAAGGAAAAATACCTATATGCTATGTTGTGATAAGATGTGGGATATAATGGCTAGATTGAGGACATACAAGTAACCTTATATTCAACTTTCCATGGTGTTGGATAATTGTGTTTTGGGTTGGTAAAATAGTGAATGGTATGGTTATTAGTTAAATGAGAACACAGTTAGTTATCTGGGTAGAAAGGATTAATTGTAGCATCCATATATTGTGTGTATTAATGTTTATGAATTTTGGGTTATGAATAAACCTGTTGACCATAATTATCTAGTATAATAGTGGTAAGTGCTCAAGCTTCCAATCATATCATTGATATGAAGGGTTAGGATTATGGAAGTCACTTTTGTCTGGAAAATATTGTATATGTCATTGATAGTGATTGTTGAGCATGATAGAGGTATAGGAATCTTTGAGTGCCAAATTGTGATAGGGTAACTTGTAGCTGTTGGAATTTGGGAAACCTTGTGCTTTTCTTGACTCAAGGAGAACCACTTATTGATTTGAGGCTTGATTCCCTTAGGATCTATATCCTTCTAAAATGATTTAACTAGGAAATGCTTGTACTATTATTGGATAATAAATGGTGAGGACTAGCCGTGGACTTAGAAGCTAGTCCTTCAGCAGCGCAACTACAATTTGTGTACTTTATACTTATGTGATCATTGTATATTTGTGTATGTGATCAAATTTGCTTTTATTTGTGTTGTATTCAATAAAGGGTGCTTGAAACAAGTTTTAAATCTTTAAAAATCTCTAATTTTCTAAGGTTTTTTCAACTTTTTTCATTTTGCCGAGTCTGCGCCGAGTCCGAGTTCGAGTCGCCGAGTCGCCGAGTCGAGTCACCCTAGCCGAGTCCGAGCCGAGTCCGAGTCTCGTAACTATGAGTTAGGACAGTCATGGAAGATTACATAACAGAAGCAAGCAGCATTACAATCTCTCCATGATTTCAACATCAAAAGAGGTATAGTGCATGGCAGGAAACACCGGATAGGATCATGTTCAAATATTAACTTTGTGTTGACATGAGTTGTGGAAGGCTTGTAAAAGACAGTCTTATTCAGTACTGTGTTGTTTGTCAGCAAAGTTAATGTCAGTTCACTATAGGAAGTCTAGTGAGGAAGCTGGACAGGCTCAAGCTTCCAAATTGTTCCTGATGTTGAGGACTCCATAGCAGAGAAAAGGTCAGAAGAATTGATGGTTAGCTTTGTCAGTGAAGAAAAGGGGGCAGACCAGATTTGTGTTTGCCTGAGAAGTTAGTAGCTTTACCTTGACATAAGGTTTGAACAACTCGGGATTGCAATTGAGCTCAAACTCTGGTAGGAAGCTTCCTGTTCTATAGAGGACATTCATGGTCTTATGTGCATGATGAAGAAGACTCCTAAATCACAAGTGATGACAATTTACTACTCATACAATAAAACCTGACCCAGAAGGACTTGCAACTGTTAGCTACTATTTCTGTTACCTGTACTACCAACTCTTATTTCTGTCACACCCTATGATCACAAGCATGGGGCTCCTTGATTTGGAAATTGAGAATGAGAAGGAGAGGAGTTAAAAGATCTAAGGCTCAGTCTTTCTAGGAAGCTCACAAAACTTAGTGACAAATTGTCATCAGCTCTCCTGTTTCAGAAGTGCAGATGGAATAATATATTCTTTCATTGAAAAGACTAATCATATTGAGGATGTTACAGCAGGTATCTCAAGTATATAAAATTATGAAAATTGGAAACTTGACAAGGATGATACCATTTTTCGACTTCGCTATTGTTGAAAAACTCAGTGTGGATGCTGTTAAGTAGATTTTTGTGCAGATGAAGATTGATCATTTAAAGAGAATTGTACAGCTTGGTAGCCAGAACCTTGAATTAGGCAAAATTCAAAATCATTTTGACTATTCTTACAAAGCAAAGCTAGAAGTCTCATACAACCTCTAATCATTGAGAACCTCTAAAAGACTGCTATGTTTACCAAACAGTGGCAGCCTATGAACAGACCCTAGGGTTTGTGTAAGGGGGGTCTTGGACTAAATCTTAAGGGTTTGTGTGATGAACTGATACAGTTAACTGTAGCAAGTAAAAAGGGCAGTGTTAGATACTGTTGAATAAATGTCAAGAATAAGAGCTAGTGAAGACCAAGGTCATCAAATGTGTGACAGTGTCGCATAACCTTCCAGTGGACAGTTCATAGATTGCTCATTGCAGTAATCAAGAGCAAGGGACAGTTCATAAGAGTAAGTGAATAGCTCTCAAGTAACAGATGACAGCGAAAAGGGCCATCAAAGCCATTGTAAAGCCCTGTCTAGAGTGTAATGATTCCTTTGAAGTGCCGAACATCTGTGTAAGACCCTACACACCTGTAGCTAGCAGTGTCAAATCATGTTATGAGCACAGTACAGTGAAGAAATAAACGGTGACTACAAGGTCTGAGACATGGCAAATGTATTTGATTTACCATGTCATAGAGATATCTACAGTAACAGTGTCAAAAGCAGTAAACAGTGATAAGGCAGTTAGATAGCACTGTTAGTAGGTAGTAAGGACAGTCGTGTCATGTGTTAAGATTAGTGGAAACCCATGGAGAATGTATGATATAACTGTGTTCCATATATGATAATGATTTATGTGTCTCTAGGTGGCAACGGCAGGGTATCTATGCATTACATTATTGTAAAAATGTGACAGGTTAATGCAACAGTGCTTTCAAGGTAAAGAAAGCAGTGAAAAAACAGCATAAACCAAGCCTTTGCGTGCACAGTTCAGTCAATAAGATGTAAGAAGTCACCAAGATTATCAAGGTAGCAGTGTTCCATGACAATCCACACACTCACTAAGAAATGAATGACAGTCATTACCAATGTCACAGTCATCAAATAGACAGTTATAATGACACTAAACAGAAAGGAAAATATCATTTGAGGGGCAGTCTACAGATAAGTGGGTTCATGAAAAGCCAAACTAGTGTAAGACCTAGAGTGTTTGCTAACCCTAGCATTCATAAGAAACCTGTGAGAGTATTGGCATTTGCCTAATGGATATATAAGGAAAAGTGAATGCAAGCACTTACAGTTTGGATTGGGGAGCGCGGCTGTAGGGCACAAATCGAGCGCCAAAGTCCATCTGTCGGGCATGTTCCATCCCAGAAGGGGCGCACGGCCTGTCTTTTCAGGAGCAGTAGCCTCTAGTCTGCTTTTCCATGTGACCGCACTGCTACAAAAATGACCCGGCTTGGGCGTTGCTGCCGCAGAAAAGAAAGCAGTAGCATTCCATGATAGCGCTCCCATTGATTCTGCTCTTCTCCACAATGGGGAGAGCATCCACCTTAAACCCTATTATGCTCTTCACTTTCCCTTTACTGTTTGCTAAAGAAACAGTATCTACAGATGCGCATTCTGTGCAGACATTCATCAACTTTTTCAGATTGTAGCAATCCTTATGGGGCCCAGTTATTCGCAGGATACACCTGGACTACAAATACTATTTTTTAACGGCATGCATTCCGATCCATTGAGCTCATTTTCTATTGAATTTGCAATTATCCCGTGGTCCGTGAATGTCCACGGCAATCAAGTTTCCTCTCTTTCGTCGTTTTTCATATTTTTATTATTAAACCGAGAGCCGTAGCCCTACAGCGGCAGCACGTCTATTAGCACCCCAGCACATCCGTGAAAGAAAGCTTGAGAAAAAGAAAAACACAGAACGCAAGACCAGGGATCGGTTAAGAATAACGGTCGGCGACCTCTGTTTAGGAATGTTTTTTTGATTGATGCAAGAAAATTAGAATGAGCTGCGATTTTATACTACCAACTGCGCCTATTACAGGCATCTTTCTCTATCCATCGATCTTTTTCTCCAGTTTTGATGGTTTTTTTTCAAATGGGTTTGTGTATGAAGCCATGGAACCTGTCATCCATCCCTGTAAAATAGTCCATTGCCTCCCATATCTCCAGCTGCAATTCTGGTGCGAAGTGATCAGTAATACCTTAGGAAAATTTAAGCGAGTGTCTGAAGATAGCAATGAACGTCTCTGCACTGCATTTGCAGAAACAAGCATGGAAATAGATTTAGAAAAGGGTCTCCAATGAATGAATGAGATATTTTAATATCGTCCACGAAACTAAATGTTGTAAGGGACTGAGAACCACAAAGATAGAAACTAGGCAAACTAATTTTTCGCAATGCTCCAACTTTTGTTATGGATTTTGACCAAAAAACTAACAGTCGTGTTGATTTTCTCCTCATCAAATAACTCATCCAGATTGTCAATTTTTAAATTGTCCCTCAGTAGGATATCCTCATAAGCTGAGCACTCCTTGATAAAGTGACATTTTGTCTCCATTGCCCCTTTGCTACAAAATTTGTAAATTCTGCCCTCCCATGCTTCCTTAGGAATAGTCCACCTTCCGGTCTCACACTTAAGATGATTAGACCCGGTCCTCAACTGAGCAATTAACAACCTTGCTTTTCCTTTAATAGCTGCCCTAAATAAATTTTTTCAGCGTGTTCCCAAGTTGGGTTGAACTCTTTGACATAGTGTGCTTTTTTCTGCCCTATTTACTTTGTTCACATGGCAATCATGAATTTTTTTGTGACATAATTTTTAATTTCTTCGTTGGTGTTAGGACACTCATGTAAGTTGATGTCCTATTTACTCAACCATTTGTCATTTTGCTTCATCCAAGGATTGCTAAATCTGAAGAGGATGGTGAGTTTTCTTTCCATTAACTTGTTATTAGCCAAGTTTGATTTCGTGTTTAAAAGGATCTCCTATAAAATTTCAAATGTACCAATAGTTGTCCACTTTATACTCACTAGTTATAAAAAAAAGTATTTTATTGGAGGAGTTGTGTAACTTTATTGGTACCAATAGTGCACGATTACTTGGGCATTTGTGCTTATGTTGTGTAACTTTATTTTAATAGTAGGAGATCTGACTTGGAAAAGAGCTTGAAGACAAATTAACTCTGTTTGTCTCGGTCCCATAGACTGTTTAGTCTCGTGGATGTCATTAAAATCATTCATTCATTGTGCAAATTTTGTGGTGGTCAAAGCAAAAGGTTATCGGGGCACTAGAGAATATGTATCAGACGTCAACTTGAAATGACATTTTTTGACCTTTGTGTACATAACAAATCCTCCTGTGTTCATCGTAACTACCCAGAAGCCAAAACAATAGCTATAAGCTCTTAAGTCACATACAAAGAAGCCCAAAAAAAATGTCAAAAGCTGACATACCATTTAGTAGCTTAGGGTGTACAATATTAACTATAACAACTATGGTACCCTTCCCTAATAATCTAATAATATAATATAATATAATATAATAATAATATAATAACAATAAAATAATAATAATATAATAAAAAGAATATAATATAATAGAATAATAATAATATAATAATATTATTATCAAGTCACGATGCTAAATTCTACAACTCTACCAAATCCTTCCGCACACAAAGACCCAAAGATTTTGCATGCTCTTTGTGGTGGCGCTACGCCTATGGATAATAATGTGGCTCAGGGTGTGCGTTATAATGTTCGTGACAAGCTCAGACTAGGCATTACTAGGGGCAATTCGTGCCCTAAATCAATTTTGAGCTATCCTGTTCTATAGCCAAATTCGTGCCCTAATTTTCTAAACACAAATTCCAAGCCTAAGGTACCCGATTTTGGAGCGGTCTCTCTCCCAACGCCTCAACGGTCTTTTGCTTCATTGGATGGTGGAGAATCCATACTCCGCCACAAAGACAATTCTATTCTAGATCATAGGAATAGGGGAAAGAGAGTATTTCTTTTTCCCCTGTTTTGGGTTTCGACAAGGGTTTAAATCTGAAGTCTTGGATTGCGAAGCATTCTTCTTGAAACATGGTCTAATTGGTAGATTCGGCCATTTGTGGTCGGCCCTAACCGCTCTTCATCAATGGATCACAGATGCTTGACAACCACTAATGAAAGGTAACTTAGAAATATATCTCTGTGCTCATGGCTTCTTCATTGTTGTTTTTTATTGTGTTAGCGACAGGGATGTTATTTCGTGTGGAAAACACTACATTTGGGACCAAGATGTCCTCATACTCAAACCATGGCATCCTAAATTCAATCCTTTGACAGTATTTTAAAATGAAACCTATATGGATTCAACTGTCAAACCTATCACTCCAATTTTGGTTTGATGCTTGTTTTTGAATCCATTGGCAATACTCTTGGCAACTTCCTGGTGATTGATCATAAGACTACTGATTTCATGCATACAACTTTCGCAAGAATTTTGGTAGATATAGAGACTATGAAGGATCTACCAGAAAACATTACCTTCAAATTTGATGAGCATAGTTGGTCTCAGGCACTAGAGTATGAAGGTCTTCCTTTTCGGTGTTGAATATGCTATGCAACAGAGCATATGGTTGTTGACTGCCACAATTCTAAGCCCTCCTCTGGTGGTTTGGCAACTCGGTGGAAAGATGCTCTACCTCATCATTATACAATGGAAGGTTCTATGAGGTTCCCTTCATCTATAGATGATAGTGTTGTGTATTATTTTGTTAATACTAGTTGTGCATAAGAAACCTCAGTCATATTGAGCACACTATCATCGTGGATACCCTGTCACTGCTCATTGACTATGCCCTCTCTAACTCATTGGACTGTGCATCATCTCTTCATTGCCATCTTGGCCCTATGAAAAAATCACCCTAAACTTAAGAATTATCACTATTGATTGAAGGAGATTATCATATTATCTTTGTAGGTTGATTGCCCCCTATTTAGCTTTTCAATAGTGTACTGACTTCAAAAGTTATAAATGGGGATATTTAGCAACATTTGTGATTGAGAAAACCTTTCAAATGTGTCGCCATTGTGAATACACAGACCATTTTTGATCTCCAATCATTCCCATTGTAGACTGAGCTTGAGCTTATGCTTGTAGGAGCTTGAAGTGCTTGTGTAGCTACCACAACGATTGCAGAAGATGTCATAGGCATTAGGCTTAGGCCTCCAATGGTGCTTACTATAGTATTTCCTTCATTTGGCAACACCAATTAAGGCAACAGGAGCATTCAAATGCTCTTCAAAATTCAGGTCAGAATATTCCCCTTCTATCAGTTTCTAAACCCAAGGATCTCTTATGTGACTCTCATCAATCTTTGTCTCTCCTAGCATATGATTATCCTTGTGACTATTTGTATCACCATCACCATTGGAGCTAACATCTTTATAGTTATCTTGTTTAATATCTTTTGCACTTTCAAGAAAAATAGAATCTTTATGGTTGGATTCCTATCAACCTTTGATGACATTCCTCATTTGGTGCAAGGTTGAATAGGACCATCTAAGTTATCTGCATCTACATCTGTATCCTCAACATCATCACATTCATACTCCTCGTCTCTTTCTCTCTTTTTTTCATCCTCTACATCCTTCCACTTTTCATTGTCACTTGCTATCAAATGTTTTCATGCTTTTCTTTGTGGTAGTCTTCTTACTAATAGAGAGCTATCATTGCATTATTTTGTTCTCATTATCTTCATGTTTTGTCTTCTATCAAACATATTTTTTTGCAGGTTGGAAAATGGTATTGACCCTTGTTGACCTCCAAACTAATTGTCCTTTGTTAACTGTTACCAAACCCTCTGTTGCTTTGAAGTTTTTTCTTTCATATTCTTTTAATGCCTTTGGTTTTTCCTTTGAAAACCCTATAGCTTTCTTTCATCGAAACCTTTAAATCCTAAGACAGGACACTGCCTCTCATTAGGAGGTCAAGAACATAGAAGAAATTGAAATATGCCTCTATCCACCTTTCATGATTTGTATTTTCTTCACTAATGAATGTTTCTTCTCCAGGATTGTCCCTCAAAATGGTATTCTCCTCTTGTCTTCATGGTGTCTTATATGATTTCCCCTCCATTATCTTCAATATTTCTCTTTCTATTGTCACATGCCATGCAACATCATATCCATGCTATTTGATTTTCATATGCTATTGCATAAGCTTTGTAAAAACTACCATAAACACATTTCTCAATGTAACATTGGAAAATCATCATCCAAATCAACTTTCTACACGACATTCTCCTATGACAACAATAATACAAGGGTTTTGATAAAAGAATAGATTTACTCCTTCAAAAATAAAACTCACATGCCTACCACTACATGCCTTTGCATGGTTGAAACTTGATCTATAGAGGCCAAACAATCACTTATGCATGCCTTGTGCTTATTATGGAGGTATTCATATGTGAAAACTACTCTAAAACATGCTTTCATGGTGTTGAAACCTGGAAACAATCGTGACCATGAAACATTGATGGTTTTGCTTCTTCATTGGAACTAATATCAGGGGTAACAACTTTCATCGATGTCATTAATTATAATCTGCAATAGTCCTATTTTCTCTTGGAGACTTGTAAGTTCGTGTAAGGAAACCTAAAATTCCATGGAAACCCTAACAATATTGGCTTATTCCAACCAAAACTCAACTTCTTAATAATGAAACTCTCTACATTGCTTCATACCAGCAATCTTCAAAAAAATATATCTTTTGAATTTTTTTTGGCAAAATAAGGTATTTGACACTAGATGAAGATATTAAAACTTTCTTCAAAGACAAAAACACGACTCAATTGAGATGAAATACCTTATCACGCTTTTTCCTTTGAAGACATTTTCATCCCTTTTTAAGGTCTAATAAAATATTTGGTGTAACTATTTAGACCAGTTGGAGAAAATAGGTTAACAACAACATAGGCTAGTGAAGTTTGATATCCACAAGGTGAGTTTTGATAAGAAACAACACAGGCTAGTGAAGTCTGATATTCATTTGGTGAGTTTCTACAATGGTAGCAAATGAAAACACACAAGGGCTAGTGAAGTATGATATTCACTAGGTGAGCTCTCATATCAACTGTACCAATAATTATAAGCAAAGCTTGTTGTTTACAAAATAATTTTGATAAGGCACTACAAAATATGATCAATATTGCATAGAAGTATCACTAAGTTCAACACATGTAAACAAAGTGAAACACATAATGGAATGTATACCCCCACCTTAAAGTAATTGTTGACACCAATTGGGAGCAATTACTTTTAAGGTAGAATAAAATGGTATTTGATGAGACATGAGAGCTTGCTAGGAAACCCTATGCCAAATGATATGTTTTGAACAAGCTGAATCATAACAAGGGGTTGCCCCCAAAATAAAACCATATAATTAACAAGAAATAGGTAACACATGAGGGATCCATAGATCTAGGGTCAATATAGATGAGAGATAATGTATAATATAATCATGATCTGAATTGACATCATTCCCCAAATACTTTTGGAACTATGAGCACAAGGGAGGAATGACACATGAAGACAATAAACATATTTTTGGGTCAACATGGAAGAGACCTAAATGTCTCAACATTTTACATCATTCCCAAAATGAACAAAAGAAAGATGTTTATAACATAAAGAGGAATGGAGGTGCAAACAGATGAATGTCACAATAGGTTCTTTTTCTTTGTATTCTTTTGCCAATGAGAACAAGGGTTATCCAAAGAACACTAACAAACACAAATACACGTCAAGTAGCACATTATGGGGAAATCATATTACGTGCAAATAAAAATAAAAAATATACAAAAGGTGTACTACACATGCAAGTCGATCTATAGAAAATCGTCCACATCCCAATCTTTCTCATTGTATATGGAAGGTGGACAATAGGCTAAAGGAACTACAAGTGTGATACAAGAAGTATTGGGTTCAACACATGGTGGGTCAAGGATCATCATGGTTTCCCCCATTTAGATTCATTGATTTTGGCAAACATAAGAGATAATTCATTATGATATTATTTGTATTCTTTTGTTTTATCTTTTGAATTAGTATCAAAGTATATCACAATAGGCTATTGACTAGTGCTATCGACATGATTGTGAGAGCTATCATCCATGTGAGAGATTTTCAATCTTTGTTTTGGTTGGGAAAGACAAGGTTCAACTTCATGGTTTGGAAAAGGAGGCGGGGTGGAGTCAGGCGACAATGAAGATGGATGGTTGGGAGGTATCTCATTGAAATTTGGTTGTATTGAAGGAGGATCATTGGGTAAGGTTTTGCGATCTTTATCAAGCTGATGATCCATAGCTCAACATCTTCATTTGCATTCTTTTACACTTCAATTTCATCTTGCATAGGCTTTAACTTGTGAAGGAGGAATTGAGGTGTTTTCCAACACTAGTTCCTTTTCTTCCTTTGTAAGAGGAATTGAAGGATCTTCCTTTGTAAGAGGAATTGAAGGAACTATCGAAGGTTGGGAAACCATAGGCATTTTAGGTTTTTGTACAAAGTTTTTTTTTTCTTAGGAGGCACAAAAATTAATCCCTAAAGGCCTTTCTGAACAATTGTGTCGCCATCCTTTATAGGATGGATGAGGGGGAACCACAATATAGATGTTAGGTGGTCGAGGAAGAATACCCGGTTCAGGCCGAGGTTCGTTCACTACCTATGGAGTAGGAGGAACAACCATCGTAGCCACTGGAGACTAATGAGCCTCGAGAAAAATATTAGAAATGGATAATTGGGCTATATTCTTAGCTTTAAACTTTTGGTATGACAAAAAAAATGATCTTCATGAGGTTGGATGGGTTGGGATAGTTAAGGCAAAAAGTAATCAAGTGAGGTTTAGATCCACTATGGTAAATGGTATGTATTTGTTCTTCGAATGGGAATTTAAGAAATTTATGGATGACCGATGGGTCTACATTCATCAAGCTAAGCCATGGATGACCGATGGGACTACATTCATCAAGCTAAGCCATGGATGACCGATGGGACTACAATCACCAAGCTAAGAAATTTATGGATGACCGATGGGACTACATTCATCATGGATGACTTAACTTCACACGAAACTAGTCCGATGTCGAGATTATGGTAAATAATACATCCAATTGTTTAGGTCCAACCTTAACTGGGAGAGTTATAGAACCAATCGTAGGGAAAATAGATCCATCATGAGCCTTTAATAGTACTTCACATTGTTCATAATTATCTTTATAAAGTTCATTCACATACAAGAATTATTCGGTGATCACATTCACTACACACATAGGATCAATGAGTATCCCCCTTGTGGGTTTATCATTAACTCTACTAGTGATGTAAAGAGGATCATTAGGTACATTTATAGAAGCATCAATATGTGTGAAATAAATATTAGGCAAGAGATTGGTTTGACTTGTACAAGGATGATAATCAATCATATTTACAATGTTGGATAGATCATTATCATCTTCTTCAGTATCACTTTGTTGGATAAAATTGGTTGAATGACTTGGTAACACATTTTTAAATATTTGTTGTTGAAAGTATAAAGTGTTGTCATTGATGTCAACTGGTTGGTGTTGTCATTGATGTCAACTATGTGTAGAGGAAGCTGGTTATTGACTGTATATGTTGAGGATATTGAGAAAATTATAATAAAGAAGGTTTGTTGTTTGTGCATGTATAGTTGAGATGTTGAAGAAGTGTCATGAGTACATGGAGTTATCCTTATGTTGCTATGTCTGGAAGTGTGTTAGAATGAAGTAATGTGCTGAAATGATGTCTCTAGTACTTAGTCTCCAAGTGCTTTTGAGAATTTGATAAATAGAGAAAATAGTGTCTTACAAGTATTTAGTGTATGCTCTGGGTTGTTCTTTGCATTTCTTATGTGTTGATTCTATGATTGTGTGGATCTGAGGTATTGTTCATGGTTATTGGTAGTTGCTATATCCAGAATTTGGGCTTTTGGATCGTTGTATAGTGTGAGATATTTTCACCAGTGTGTGAACCAGTTGTTCAGTAATGTTTTTTGTGGTATGGGAGAAATGTATTTGCTCCACATTTCTCTATTATTTGGATTCAGGTTGTGTAGATTTGAGAAGTTGTTTATAATGCTTTTATCTTTGTGTGTTCAAATTTTTACTTGATTTGGTGTAGTACAATGTAAGTTTCATTTATTAGTATGTAAACAAGGCTTATTAGTTGTCCTGAATTGAAGTAGTTGTTGATGCAAAGCTTGGTTGAAGTAGTTGATGAATCTTAAGTAATTCATGGATTGTTCTAGATTTATTTCAAGTAAATTATGTTGTTCGGAACTTTCAGCTTGATCTAAGGAAGCGTGTACTTAATGTCTATGGTGTTTTGCGGACCGGCAGCTGGTTGATCTCAGGTTTGCACGACTTCGCGTGAGGCCTGGTAGCGGTAAGGGGACCTGGCCTTTGGTCCCACTGGCGATTTGGCGTGGTCGCGCCTTTCGCCCATCCAATTCTGGTGTCCGGCTCGTAATCGAATGGCAACTACCGGAATGAGGAAAGTTTTCGGAAGGCGATTGATATGGCGGGCCGATGCAAGAGTAGCACAAAGAGTGTTTTCAAGATGATAGATGCAAGATTGCTGCGAGTGAAGTGGCGAGATGGAATTTATGTGCGCAATGCAACTCTCAGTGCCAGGGTTCCCCATGCGCGCCGATTCCGGCGGCAATCCATTCGAAGTGCAATTTTCACGTAGTGTGTGAGCAATAGTGGTGGACTCCTTCTTTGTTCGTATTGAGTAGCGTTTCAAAACATTCTTCATTCTCTTCATGCGGCGTTAGAGCCCCAGTTGTAAGCCTCCACGTTGTATCCCATTCCGGGTAGTGATTCGCCATGTATTTGCCAGGGATCTTTACTGCAGGTGTCAATCCTCACCGTGTTTTTCTCCCTTCATTGGTTGTTTTCCACATGTGTCCTTAGTACTCCATAATGGTTTTACCACTCTTCTTCGCTTAGTTTCCATAGCCATAATAACACACCAGTAGAAATTTTTGTAAAATGCCTTCAAAGACCAACTCCCATGATATTTAAAGGTTAAAATTGCTACAACTGATTCTGTAATAACCCATTCAAAATTATTACTCAATTAATATTATTGTAAATGACACATGAATAAACTCCAAATTAAAAAGACATAACTAGTGGCTAAAGTCAATCATAGCTACATGTGTCCATTTAAAATGAGTCAAAGATTTGAATTATCATGTTTGAATTGGCTCCTAAGGCCATAAGGCCACAAAGTCATTACATTGTTCACTTTACATTAAATACATGTATGTATTACATCAAGTTACATCTTAGACTAAAATAGTCTTGTGAACAATTAAGGTTCTTCTTCAACGCTCGCCTCCACTGGTGGACAAGAACATGGTTGAAGCGTTTTACCACCCAACCATGAAGATTACGCTTCAAAAGATTTCGCGACCGGAAGACGTCCCATCTTGTAACGCGAAAAAGTTTAGCGGGCGAGAACAATCTGGTGCGGAATTGGTGCGGCTCCATTACTAACATGCAATTCCTACCCGGCTGCGTTAGAAAAAAAAAAGCGATCGAGCAAGAAACGACAAGAGTGAAACGCCGCAGTTCATGGGCAAGGAAAGATGCTAATGAACTTCATATTGTTTACAAGGTTAACAGCAAAAAAAATTAACAAACAATAGGGTTCTTAGTAAGCAACCTACTCTTCTCGAATCGCGATGGACACTCCATCCTGATAAATTTCCATTTCGACATATCCATAATGCCGATATCTCTGTTAAAACACCTTCCACCTTGAGGTGCGTTTCAGTCAACTAGGTATCAATCGCTTGTTCAAGTAATAATCATTCTTCACATATGTCTTCAAAAGTAATCAATTTCTACTTTTTGAATTTCAAAGAATCAAATTTGGCGATTCACGTATTCAATCCACTAGCCACATTCTATGACTATTTTCTACTTTTCTCACTATAAGCACCTTTCCATTTTAAAATGATCGGAAGAAAAAAGAAGGTGGGTCAAGGCATGTGTATGTACATGAAGAAGTCTATGTTCCTACTTTTATGTTAGAATTTGTGCATATTCTAAAATAACATATCCTCGAAATTTGAAAAATCATGGCATTAGTTCAATGTATCTCGTCGCAATAAAGAGTCAAACAGTCTAAGAGCACGCTTTCATATACATGTCGTTATGCATTCTCACGAACTGCGGAAATCATTATTGTTTTCATATAAGAATATTCACGAGCTTTGGCTGCATCAAGCGTCGAGGCTCGGTAAACAATTATAAATCAAGTTGATTACATATGAACATTCTTTGTTTAAATAGATCAAGTACTATTTCTTACTAATTAGTTATAAAACAAGTTGTTTACATATGAACATTCATTGTTTATACAAAACAAGTACTGTTTCCTACTAAAAAGTTATAAAACAAATTGTTTACATATGAACATTCATTGTTTAAACATAACAAGTACTATTTCCTACTAAAAAATTATAAAACATGTTGTTTACATATGAACATTAATTGTTTAAACAAAACAAGTACTATTTCCTACTAAACAGTTATAAAACAAACTGTTTACATATGAACATTCATTGTTTAAATAGAACAAGTATTGTTTCCTACTAAACGGTTATAAAACAAGTTGTTTACATATGAACATTCATTGTTTAAACAAAACAAGTATTGTTTCCTACTAAACAGTTATAAAACAAGTTCTTTACATATGAACATTCACTGTTTAAATAAAACAAGTATTGTTTCCTACTAAACAATTATAAAACAAGTTGTTTATATACTAAATGATCACTTCACAAGTAAAATGTTCACTGTTTCAAAACATAACGGTTTTTCCACGATGTATTGAAAATAAACAAACCAAATGTCTATTATTCGGATCATTAACACTTGCATCACTAGAATTTCGATGAGAAATGTTAATATTATAAAGAAAACTAAGTTCAACAAGTTCATCGAACAAAAACTTGAGCATATATTCTAGTCAAAGAAGGCATAGAAGTTTCAGGTTCAAAACAATACACATGCCTATTCTAGTTGCAACAACAAACCAAGGTTGCTTTGGAATCGACTAATTTCATAAGTCAGGTGCTTTCTCCCTTAGCATCAAAAGTTATATTCGATTTAGCCCTTATGGGCATACTAGTTTATACCATGCATTTGGTAACATTTAACATGCAAAATTATGTCTATACCATTTACACATTCAGGAAATCAGCCTGTCAATCGTCAAGATCGACCCAAGCAAGGATTGGTGAATCACAAACTTAGATTCATACCATCGGTCCTACCAAACGAGGTCGAATTTGCAGTAAATAGCAATATACATACATACGCGATGCTCAAAAGCATTTGAATAAAGCCCCTTCCTGTTATCAACCCATTCGATAACCAACATTTGAAATATACAATCGAAATACAAAATATAGGGGATTCTTTCCCTCCCACAGGATCATAGTTGATCCTTTACAAAGAATAGTTTTTACAAACACACAAACAATTGGAAAAAAAATTGATGGCCTTCGTAGGGCCAAGCTTCGTAGTGTAAGATAGAGATGATGGCCGATCCATTTGAGGCTCTTTGAGCTCTCAGCTTAGCTCTACAACAACCATAGGGCTTTAACTTATATTTTTTACATTCTATGCAAGTCGTAGGCCATGCGACCACCGAAAAGTGGTTGACTAAACTTCATACATTTGGCTCTAAGCCGATTTTAAGCATAGAACAATGACCTTTATATTGTTGTGCTAAGAAATCATTCGAATAAAATGAAAATGATGCACTTCAAGCATGATTCTATAATGGAAATAATAATAAGTCAATTACTAAGGAAATCGAATTACCTCCAATACAAAGCTTTTGTGTGATGTTTCTCTTGGATTTTTTTCTATCTCGAGTTCTTCCTCTGCTTTTTCCTTCGATCCCCATTCTTCTCTCTCTTTTTTGCCAAAAGTTGTCTATTAAAAAATGGAAACAACCATTCCTTTTGCATGTTGTTGGGCGAAGGCGTTACTGCCTGTTGCTAGCCGCTACTTGTTTTGAACACTGCCATTAAAACTGCGGTAGTCCATGTCCTTCGTGGATTGCCTTGTGATTTTTCATTGATTCCAATAGTCCGATTTAGATTATATTGGTTATCAAATTTGAATTTGATATGAATTTTGAACATTTGTACGTATATATATATATATATATATATATATATATATATATATATATATATATATATATATAGACATTCTTGTAAAAATTGTTTCTTTAGGAAAGCTTATAAGTTCCATATGCTATCATTTAAATTAAGGAACTTTAATTTTCTTCTCAAGCTCCCATACATATAAACTAAAAGAATTCAATCTACAAGCCCTTCATTTTCAATCACTGAAACAACTCAAGTCATGCAATTATGTTCTTCTATATATGCAAAGTAGTTCAAATGCAATTCATCATGCCATTTGTGGTGTGTGCATCTAGATTCCAACTGGCTTACCGTTTGATCTGGTTAAACAATCCTACTTCAACCATGTTCTCGTCCTTCAACCTGTCACCCTGCAACTACACACACTTGCACTTGCAAATTGATCAGTGTTGTGTGGTCTCACAACACTCCCCATTTTTCTCCTTGGGAAAATGTGGACCCCCTCTTTTTCTTTTCTTTTCCTTGCTCTTTTGTTTTTTTTTCACTCGCTTCGGCATTGTTTCGATGCCCGGTCAATTACTAATTTCCTCTCTCATTTTCACTTGGCCTTTTTGTTGTCATATCCTTTTGTTTCCTGATTTTGGTGTTTCAGTATGCTCTTAATGTTTAGTCTGTTACCAGAAACTGGAATCCCAGAGTCCTGCGTTTTAGCCAAAAGAAATTGTATCTTCATAAGATTCTAACTCCGCCCGATATTTCATTGATCAAAATTTTAATCCTGGTAATTTCCTCTTTTACTGGAGTCCGGTATTTTATTGTTTCTTTCTGAAAGTCAGAAACCAGAGAGTCTGCTTTAAAATTGTGTTAAATTTATCTTTTAGACTTGGTTTCTAGTCTTTTCTTTCATTCCGATTTTCTCTTTCCTCAAAAGGTATTTCCTGGATCCCGGTGTTTGCTCTTTTTAGAAGCAATATTGGAAAGTTTTAATCCCGATGATCAACAATCGATCACATATTTTTAATGACATATACTTGCAAAGAACCAATGTGACATCTGATTGCCATGTATAATCTCCGCGTCGTCTTTCTTCTCAAATAACGAGCTAGTGCAAAAATCTAGGTGTTCGTGATTTGGACCATAATTCATAATGATTGCACCTTTATTCTAGGAATTAATGTGAAATAACAGGTAATTAATGAAGGTGGCGAACTAACTATGTAATTGGCACCACCTCAAGCATGCAATTTCTTTTACAACACTCCACTTCATGTCATATTGCAAATTTGCTAATGACATTGAGTTAACTAAATGAAATTGGCGCACAAAGAGAGGTAAAATTTTGAGAAACTAAGACGCAACAACCAAGGGTTTTGAAGTTGCATTATGAAGAATCACCATTATTAACCAGAACCAAGTATGTTCCGAATAAATGATACTTTGATAAGAGTTTCTCAGGCTAAAAATCTTGATAATGGTATTTCCCATTTTGAAATTGAAATGTTAATTATTCTCTAAGTTGTTAAATTTAATTGAAAATGAATTGAAAATTTTATGAAACTTAAGTTTTGGTTAAATCTAACCCTAACTCGCACACAAGACACATATTCTAAAAATTGCAGAGCGCATTATATACAAAATGAGTACTTCTAACGCAAGGGCAGAAGATGAATTCAAGTATTGCAATTCATCATATGTTATTTACTCCATTCCCTAAAACCAAATTATGACATTCCCCAAAACCAAATGCTTCTACATGTCATCATATGTTATTTACTCCTGTGCTATGAGAGCCAGTAAACAAGGGTACTTGAAACAGATTGGTACTCTGGGCACCAAAGTTGGCAACAATTTGATATATGCACATCTACCCCAGATTACTGTCCACGAGTATAAAGATGATTACAGAAAAGTGAATGATTTGTTCTCCATGAAATTGGTGAGAACAATGGAAGGTGATAAAGCTAAGAGATTATCCCTAGAAGCACAAAGTGCCATTCGGCCTATAGGAGGTTGGTACATACAGTTCCCAACTTACTCCTACATTAGAGTGGAGGGATTTGATGGACACCCATTCATGTTGCCCAGGTATCCTACAGATAAAATTGTTTTATTGGAATTAGTGAGACAGTTAAAACCATCTCAAGCTCTTTATAGCCATGCTCGCAAAAAGGCCTCTTTCAAATTTCCCATTACAATAGGAAATTATAAGTGCAGTGCCATCAAAGTGACTGATTTGTGTGAAGAACTGAGGACCTACCATTTTGAAGAGTTCCCACTCCAGAGAGTGTATTATGATATTGAAGGGAATATTGCTAAAAATATAGTTGGTTTTCGTGCTCATGTGACTCATTTAGAAGATTATTGGCTTAACTGTGAAGACGAGCACGTGGTAAGAAGAAGAAAATATGAAAGAATGACTTTAAGATTTGCTCGAATGCTCAAGATTTATGACATCCTAGACCAATTGGAAGAAGATGATTGTTAGGTGTTGAATCAATTTTACAATGATGATAGGGTATATGATGAACCCATTCCAGACCCAGGTGTTGATGATGAAGATATGACATCAATTGATGACTTTACTAGACTAGTCTTAAGGTATACTCAACACTGGATTGACGATTTTTGCAAAGGTTCGAGAGAAAGAGGAATTGAACCCATCTTCTCAGAAGATAAAAGAAGGAAACAAAGAGATGAAACTGCTTTTGAAAGTGGAGCACCTACCAAGAAGAAAAGAAAGACTAGTAAGGCGACTCCAGGTGTTAGAATTGAAGAAAGAACCCCTAAAACTACAAGAAAAGAAGTTCCCATAAAACCATCTGATAAACAGAAAGATGTAGAGATAGCTAAAGATAAATCAAAAGTAAGACCTAAAGGTGCATCTTCCTCTATAGCTAAACTGAGAACAAGAGTAATTATTGATGAAGGAACAAGAGCAACAAAGAATGTTGGTGCACAAACCAGGTCTGCATCTCAAAGGGCTGCAACATTATTTACCTCTCCCCCTTCTGTTAATATGGCTAGTATGAAACAAGCATTGGGAAGGACTCCTATAGATCTAGAGGAAATTTCTGAAGAAGATGAAGCTAGAATTAAAGAACAGGTGGACAAATGGGGTGCTATGTGGGAGAAAGTGAAAGAAAAGAAGTCTAAAGAAAAACCCATGGTACACCCGGTGATAGAAGAAATTCAAGATACAAGTTGTAACCCCATAAATGTTGAAGAAGAAGAGTTTATTCAAGGAACGCTCACCTCAGAGGTAGGAAAACCTAGCGTACTTGAAATGGAAATAGGGGAGACAAGAGAGCAAAATCCTATTGATGAAATAATTGTTGAAGATACTCTTGATTCCCAACCTTCACTTGGGAATGTGCAAAATGTTAATGAACACTCGCATGTCTTTGAAGAATCAGAGAAAGGCCATGTTGAAACTGAAATTCCAGAAGAAGAAGCTACACAATTTGTAGGAGATGGAATTGAAAATAGAGAGAATCCTGGTGTAGTAGTGAATGAAGAAGATAATGTTCAGAGAGATGAAATAGAAAATATGGATAGACAACAAAATATAAGTCTCCAATTAGAGAAGGCAGTGTCAAATCCTACTAATCTCGAATCTATGCCAGATATCACTAAAGAAATCCCCATTTTGAAAAATGTGGCAAACCAAAGAGAAGAAGTTCCTAAAACAAGTGGTAAACAAGGACAAGGAAATGTTATAGAGGTACAACAAGATGATGATACACCTGATTGGTTAATCAGGGAATTAACTTCTCTAATGGAAGTGGAAGTAATACCTCTGAATCTTAATAATTTTATACAAGAAGTAGGTACTCCTAAACCTAGGCGCATAGCAAAGACAAAGCATGTCATATAGAGAAATGCAAATGGCAATAGAACTATTTAGATAGCCACTCCAACAATTGACAAGGACATACATGAAATAATGCCTAAGGAGTATAAGATCACAAGTATTAATCTTGGACACTCATCTTGGCAACAAGAATTAGAGGAAATAAAAGTAAACTTAAATGCTACTGTTGCCAAAGTACAAAAACATAAACAGAAGAAAAGAGAATTGAAAGAACAGGTTGCTACCTTGGAACACTTTATTAAGTCATTGACTTTATCTGGTTGAGAACAAGCTGAACTGTCTCAACATCCGGTGTTGATGTCACAGGAGCAAGTAGACGCAATTGTTGCAGTTCGTCATAAAATGAATATGTTCAAAGAATGGATTGAATACTGGGTAAAGTAAGGAGAAGAATTTATTACAGATGCAATTAGAAAGTACAAGGAAGCATGCCATCGTTTAGAGAAATTGAAAAGACTTGAAGATGAATGTAGATTTCGCCAGGAGTAGGTCATCGATGAAAGGCGAAACACTGAAATTCTCATGCAGTCAGACATCCAAGAATTAATACAGAATAATGTAATATCAGGGCATGTAATTTCATTGCCAGGAAAATGGAAGAAACAACTGAAATGGGAAGGTGACATGTTAATACAATGTATTAAAGGATTTGAAAGAGTCACCGTCGAGTGCAGAAGTTTGATTAGTGAAAATCAAGAATTCATTGAAATATTGACATGTCAAGGTTTTGATCCCCAAACATTAGGACATGAGGGAAAGAAAGCTAAATATTTTAAGGAATGGATAGAAAGGATAAATAGAGATCCTGTTCAATTGCTGACGTGAGAGGTCATTGACGAAATAATATAGTGCAAAAATGTTATAGCCAAGTATGAAGCAGACAAATCATAGAAAAATGACATCATACTTCAAGTAACTAAAGAATATATTAGGCTCAAGCTAACTTGGAGAGCAATACGAAGAATTTTAAAAGAGCACATGCATCGAATATTAAGAGCTTTACGAGAATATCAGCTGAAGAAAGAAGGAAGAGTCACAGAGCCTGAGTCATAAACAAAAGAGAAAGAACCGGATACCAGATACCAGAAGTATGATGAAGTTTATTTTGGTTTTAATTTTAAATTTGTAGGATGATCCCGGTCTCGGTAGATGTTCCTCATTCCGGTATTTTGGAAGGAAGCTGGTAGCCTTAATTGATACAAAGTGTTCGTGTTGAAGTACGAAGAGAACTGTTGCTGCGGATGAAGTCAAAGCCTTGACTATTCTAGAATGTTCTTGATGATAGTTGGTATATGCCACGTGAAATATTTTAATTTTTTGTTTCCGATTCTTTGAAAAAAAAATTAAGTTGAACTTTTGGGGCCTTGTTTCTATAAAAGGCCATCTCCTCCCACATTTTTATTTTAAGTTCAGAATTTGTGGATGTTGTAGGAGCATAAGCTTTTTTTTAAGTTTTGTTCTTTTTTCTTGTTTCTTCTGTAAACCATTCCCTGGTAAACTTTGTATGCACGTAGACATTAATTGATATCAGATCTTTATGGATAGCTACCTATCTCAGTATCTTTTGTCGTTGGTTTTGTAAGTTTGGCCGAACAAGATTGTATGTTGTGTTGTTTAAGGGTGCCTATAGAACCTACTTGGTGTCCATAAACAAAACCCTCTCTTTAAAAGCTTGCACTTTTTTATATGTAGTTGTGAAGCAATCTGGTGAAATATAAAGTGGTTTGCTCTGTTTTGATTAATTCTTTGGGGCATCCATGGAGAATAACTAGGAGAAAATTTTATTTTTTAGTATTTTTATACTTTGTTTTAGAATAGATGTTTAATATTTGAAAATATTCCAAAAAATATAAATGAATGGAAAGAATTTTGTTGAAAATCTTTTATTTTCCATGAAGTTTTTGAATGCTTAATGCTAAATCTACTTAAGTGATAACAAAGAATTTGTGATGTTTATGAAATATTATGTTGAATCTTTCGATTTCATGACGTTATTCGATGAATGAAGTGAAATTTTATGTGAAATGTTTACAATTCTTAGCAAAGCTAGAAATAACCATAGTCCCTTTGAGATTAACAACAAATATCACATCATTAACTGAGAGCAACCCTAGTAGTGCAACCATGACCTGGTTATCGAAGACTTGGGATTGAATGAAAACCAATCTTTGTC
Source organism: Sequoia sempervirens (assembly GCA_007258455.2). Classification (NCBI taxonomy): domain Eukaryota; kingdom Viridiplantae; phylum Streptophyta; class Pinopsida; order Cupressales; family Cupressaceae; genus Sequoia; species Sequoia sempervirens. The sequence continues at coordinate 1,669 of VDFB02282887.1, read as the reverse complement.
CTGTGAATGCAAAATTTCCCCTTAGGTTGTATTGTTCCATATCTTTCAAGAAGGGTAGGCTCTTTGCGGTCTTGTTTGTGGAGATTTTATTCGATCTGTTTACTACGAGTAAAACCGTCATCAACAATTAGTAACGTTCAATTCTTGGTAACATATAAAATGATTTTCAAAAGTTCGCAAAGTCAACATCAATCAAATTCTTTCATTCAATTTTTCAAAAATTCTAAAATTTTCCATTTAATATTTATTGAATTTCTTCAATAATTCAATTTACCATATTATAATAAATATGCAATAAAATTGGGTTATGACATCGTTCCCCTCTTGGAAGAGACATCATCCCAATGTCTAGTAAGTCGAAATAAGAGAACATCATATCAAATTTGAACATACATGTCTATTTCAACATCACATCAAAATTTGTATGTCTATTTCAACATCACATCAGAATATACATATGTCTATTTCAACATCACATCAGATTATATATGTCTATTTAAACATACATTTGAATATATATGTTTATTTAAACATCACATCAGAATATATATATATGTGTGTGTGTGTGTGTGTGTGTGTGTGTGTGTGTATTTCAACATCACATCAGAATATATATGTATATTTCAACATTGCATCTGAATATATATGTCTATTCCAACATTAGAATTTTAAAGCATTAAATATCATAGTATCTCAATCCAAAAAATTTCAAACAAAATTATTGAGTTTCTTTTTTTAAGAAAGAAAATGTGGAAAGGAGCGTTTTATTTCTTCCACATCCTCCCAAGCAGCACTATCCTCTAAGTATTGGTCCCATTGGACCTTAAACTAAGCAATATCTCTGCTTCGCACCTTAACGTTGCATCTATCCAGAATTCTAATGGGCTCCACTAGCACCACTCGTGGATCTTGTACTTGCAATGATTGCCAATCAAGCAAACGAGTCACATCAGGATGGTATGGCTGAAGCAAGGAAACATGAAACACATTATGAAGTCAACCCAAAGCAGGTGGTAGAGCTAGTCTATAAGCAACCGGGTTAATCACTTCCAAGGATTCAAACGGTCCCACATATCTTGGGGCCAACTTGGAAGACTTTCCAAAAGCAATAGAAATTTTATGAGGTTTAACTCTCAAGAAAAAAATATCCCCTATTGTGAATTGTCTAAGAGTCCAGTTCTTGTCGACATAACTCTTCTGTCGATCTGCCGCCTCTTTCAATTTGATCTTAATGACCCTCATTTGTTCTTCCATTTCCTGCATTTTAGGTCCCGCTATGATCATGTCCTCCAATTTATCCCAATTGCTGGGGGTACGAAACTTCCACCCATGCAAGGATTCAAATGGTGTCGTGCCTAAGGATGTATGATAATAGTTGTTGTAAGAAAAATCTACCAAAGGAAAATATTCTTCCCACCTATACTATTGGTCCATACAATACATTCGGAGGAGGTCTTCGACTACCTGATTCACCCTCTCTGTCTTCCCATTAGTTTGAGGATGATAAGCCAAGTTTAAATTTAGTTTAGTCCCCAATGCAAAATTCAAGGTCTTCCAAAACCTTGAGGTCATCTGTATGTCCCTATCAGAAATGATAGTCTCTGGCACTCCATGTAAGCGGAAGATCTCCTGGACAGATTTCTTAGCCAGGGTCAAGATCCTTCCTTAA